>BRYF01000004.1:11030000-11032500 GCA_030159135.1 Actinidia polygama | reverse complement strand
ATAAGTTCTTGGCTTGGATCCTTGACGACTTTGTACGGACCTTCCCATGTTGGGCCAAGCTTTCCAGCGTTAAGTTCCTTCGTTGATAAAGTGAGCTCCTTTAGGACCAAGTCGCCCGGTAGAAATGATTTGTGTTTAACCCTCTTGTTATAGTATTTGGCGACCTGGAATTTGTAAGCAACTTGGTGCACCTCGACACCTTCCCTCTTTTCGGCAAGGAGATCAAGGTTAAGCCTCAGTTTTACCTCATTGTTCTCCTTGTCAAAATTCATCATTCTAAAACTAGGCAACCCTATCTCTACTGGTATGAATGATTTTGTCTCATACACTAGTGAGTATGGCATTTCACCCATTAGGATCCTCCTCATTGTGTGGTAGGCCTATAGTACACTCAGAAAGTCTTCTGCCTATTCGCTCTTAGATTTTTCTAGTCTTGCCTTCAAGTTCCTCAAGATCATCATGTTGGTTACCTCTATTTAGCCATTTGCTTGAGGATGACCGAGCGAGGAGAAATGATTAGAGATGGAGAGGTTCGAACAAAACAGTTTGAATCTGTCGTTGTCGAACTATTTTGCATTGTCAAAGACAATAACCTTCAAGATCCCAAATCGACAAACAATGTTTGTCCAAATAAAATTATTGGCGTTTCTTTCAATGATTTTGGCAAGAGGCTCTGCTTCTATCCACTTGGTGAAGTAGTCTATGACGACAATCAAAATTTTTCTATAATGGAGTTTGAGGTAGAGGTCCGAGTACGTTTATCCCCCATTGAAAGAACGACCATGGACTAGTTATTGGAACCATCTCGGTAGGAGGGAGATGGCTTACTGGACCAAACCTTTGACACTAGTCGCGTTTTTTGGTAAATGCCATTGCATCTCATTTCATATGGGGCCAAAAGTACCCTTGTCGAACTATCTTTTTAACCAATGATCGATCTCCGGAATGATTTCCGCAGATGCCTTCATGAATTTTTCTAAGTACATAATTTGCTTCCTCTAATCGGAGACATCTTAAGAGTGGTCTTGAGAAGGACCTTTTGTACAATGTCCCATGGAGGAAGCAAAATTTGGCTGACTAATACTGAATCCATCGTGCCTAGAGTTTATCGGATGGCAGCTCCCCATCTTTGAGGTATGTGATGATGGCATCCTTCCATATCGAGTCTATTATTGCTTGGTATATGGTCTTGGCAACACCGATGCTCGAATTTGGCAAGAACTCAAGAGGGACGCTTTTATCCAAGATGAAATTAAAAGCAGAGGGTAGATTTTCCAGAACGGTCATGAACTAGTTATTGGAACCATCTTGGTAGGAGGGAGATGGCTTACTGGACTAAACCTTTGACACTTGTCACATTTTTTGGTAAATGCCATTGCATCTCGTTTTAGGCCAAAAGTACCCTTGTCGAACTACCTTTTTAACCAATGATCTAGCTTCGGAATGATTTCTGCAGATGCCTTCATGAATTTCTCTAAGTACATAATTTGCTTCCTCTGATCGAAGAAATCTCAAGAGTGGTCCTGAAGAGGACCTTTTGTACAATGTCCTGTGGAGGAAGCAAAATTTGGCTGACTAGTGCTGAATCCATCGTGCCTAGAGTTTATCGGATGGCAGCTCCCCATCTTTGAGGTATGCGATGTGCCGTCCTTCCAATTGGGTCTATTGTTGCTTGGTAGATGGTCTTGGCAACGTCGATGTTCGAATTTGGCAAGAACTCAGGAGGGACACTTTTATCCAAGATGAAATCAAAGTAGAGGCCAAGTTTTCTAGAGCATCGACTTGTTTATTCTCTTCTCCAGATATGCCAACATACAGAGTTCTTTGGCGAGGTAATATCCTTGAACTTGATTCACCACAAGCTAAGAATCACTGCAAACGTTCAAGGATTCCACTTCTAAATGAGTTGCGAGTCTCAAACCAGTGAGGAGAATTTCATATTCTGCCTCATTATTTGTGGCTTTGAACCCAATGCGTATGACATACTTCATTTGCTCTCTTGAAGGGGTTTGGAGTACTAGGCCTGCACTACAGCCATGCTGGTTAGATGACCCAGCTACAAACAATTTTTATCTAGTGATGTCTCTATCTCTGACCTCCTACTCCTCGGGGATCTCGATATTGAAATTTGCAAATACATTGTATATAAATTCAGTTATAAAATTGGCCAGTGCTTAGACTTTGATCGCCATACTTGGTCGATAGTTGATGTGAAATTCACTCAACTCAATGGACCACTTGAGTAACCATCCGGAGGTGTCAGGCCATTGGAGAATTTGCTTCATGGCCTAATATGTGAGTACAATAACAGGATGTGCCTGGAAATAGTGGCATAGTTTTCTTACTGTGATCAGGAAAGCTTAGGCGAGCTTTTCAATCTTTAAGTATCTAGTCTCTGCCCCTATGAGGACTTTGCTGACGTAGTATGCTGGTTTCTGAACTTTGTCCTCTTCTTTGATGAGCACGGTGCTCACTACAGTGGGTGACACAGATAGATACA
>BRYF01000004.1:10997500-11000000 GCA_030159135.1 Actinidia polygama | reverse complement strand
CCACTGACGGGAATTAAACAAAGTCAGCCAGTCCTAAAGGGTAGATGGGAGGACGTGAAATAAAGCCATCTACAAAAAGGGATATCTCGGCCAAAAGAGCCACCCGACCTATATGGTCATCATGTCATGCCGGGTTGTTACGTTTTATGATATGCTATGTATGTTTATGAAAACATGTGATGCCATGTTTATGAAAGTTAAATGTTCAAGAAATGTTATGCGATGCTCACATTGCTTACGCTATGCTACGCTATGTATGATATGAAAATGATCCATGGTATTTTACGTTCATGCATCTGTTGTTATTCACTAAGCTTTAGCTTACGTTTTTAAAAAATCCATTTTTCCAGGAAGTCAAGCCGAAGAGCCCTAAGAAGAAGATAGCAAGTATACTTAGTTTTGTGGCCAAGAGGCCCTTCGTACTTATGATGACGGATTAGAATTTATGCCATGTGATTATTGGCCATATGATGTATGTAAAATTAAATGTTGGACTTATGGATGTATGTAAAGGCTGAATATTTAGACACAGCTCTGTATACTGTATGGTGACACACACACTTTGTTATTTTTAGATACTATGACGTTTCCGCGAAAAGAAAAATTATTAGCATTATAAATGCACATGCATAGGTGATCAACCGGAAGAAATGGTAAGTTGGCCTTGGTGGGTCAGCCGCCGGCCATCACGTGCCCACGATCCGCATAGGCCGGGTTGCGGGGCGTGACAACCATATTTATTCTAAGTAATGCTTATGCATGAACGCCAAACTCAATATATACGCTGCCTTGTAACGTTTATGCATGAATTGGGTTTCGTATGTTCGTTGAATGAATTGAATATTGAAAGAACAATTGTTTTTAGAAGCTAAATCTACCAAATCTGAGACTCACGACGTAGTCGAAAGATTTGAGTTATATGAAAACTTCATTGGAATTTTGAGAAATTTAATTAATTGGATCAATTGATTCCGAGTCATTTTTATTATAAGTTTAAATTATTTTTTTTATTGCTTCCATAATTTAGATTTAGTTTAAATTATTCAAAAATCCAAAAATTTAATATTTTTTTTAGAAGCCTAAATTAGGATCTATTTAGGATTGATTCATAGTGTTTTAGTATCTTGTGTTCACCTTGGCAATGCTCCTCATGGGATCAATACTCGTATTTTGAGTTTTATTACTACTTCGTGACCCGTATACTTGCGGAAAAGAGTGCACTCTTTGAAGCGAAGACAACCAACATGCCCAACTTGTCTACAGAAGCATTGGGGCGAGTGTCGCATAGGAAGCAGTGTCACACCCCCAACCTAATTAGACATAAATGATGCTAATTAGATGAGATGTGATTGCACAAGCCACCATACCTAAGAACGACTTATGGGATTCACCACATACTCAACTAATAAAGGGAACATCATTATCTATTCACTAATAATTAAAAACCCAAACCCAAACCATAAGATACACATATACACACTCTGATTTTTACAATATAAACAAACTCTCTTTTAAAATATAATACATAGACAACTAACATAAGCATATATACATATCTTGAAATGAAATATAAATACACTCTCTAAAAAACATAAGACATGTATACAACCGACGTAAAACTAAACAAAATTGTATAAAGGCAAGAACTGTCCCAAGTTCTGCCAACGACTCCATCTTTGACCAAGAAAATCACCACGTCTAGGACTGCGACTATAGTGAATCAGACAACTATCCATATTACCTCACCTATCAAAATAATTTGTGTGGGTGTGAGCTAAATGCAACGAGCTCACAATAGATAATCATGTTCATAAAGAATGAATGGAGATAAACACCTATTATAGATATCCAGAAATAGAGATCATCATGAGCTAAACATCAACATACTCACAATAGATACTCAAATTCATAAGAAATAATATATAATCACCACCCATCATAGATATTCAGAAATGAAGTGCAACAATGCAATTATACATCACTCACATGTGCGCGCAAGTTTAAATAATGTTGGCCCAATATATGATGACTCATTATCAAGAACTGCCTACCATGGCATCCTTAGGCTAGTCTACCATGACTAAGCCTTAGTTAACCCACCATGGTCAACCATCACCAGTGCAATGCAAAACACACAAAATAATGATATGCATTGCTACACCACTTCATATATAATCACCATAATCACTTCACATAAAGTTAGCATAATGACCTTACATAAAAGACACCTCACAAATATAATCACCATCACCAATCATATAGGAAACTCCTCATAGATATAATCATCATCACCAATTATATTCACAAATATAATCAATATCACCAATTATATATGAGACAAGCAATTCAATATGAATAAGATCATCTATATCCCCACTTATCACCGTACTCACACTACAAGATGATTACTCTTTGGGTTGCCTCGAATACCCTTCTCCTTCCTTAGCCCTTGTCAATCATAAATTTATCAGTGTACAAAATACAATGTATAAATCAGTAA
>BRYF01000004.1:10977500-10980000 GCA_030159135.1 Actinidia polygama | reverse complement strand
AACCTTTTTTACTTGGTCGGTTAGAAATTGAATATCATCATCACCACTTCTCTCTTGACAACTCCAAGATTCAACAAACATAAAGAAAAGACAAAACAAAATCATGGGTATATCTGGTTTTGAATATCTCATAATATTTCCCTCATAATTGACATAGTAATTCATTATTGCTATCTGTCATCATATATATGCAGAACAAGAAAACAAGGAATAATTCTATGCGTGGCTATGTTTCTATCTTGGATTCATTGAGGGATACTTTTTTTATAGATCAGTATTTCCGTTCAGTTTAATTGTGTTCGAGAGAGACTAACGGTCGGACAAACTTCAAGTGGCTCTAAGAGAATTCGAACTTATAATCTCATAAACACAAAGTCATACCAATTTCTTCATAAATCCAACATCCAAAACACAGACTAAAGCAACAGTTAAAATCAAATAAGAAATCATCACAAAAATCTGAAAATATTTGCTTCAAATA
The DNA here is from genome assembly GCA_030159135.1 of Actinidia polygama. Classification (NCBI taxonomy): domain Eukaryota; kingdom Viridiplantae; phylum Streptophyta; class Magnoliopsida; order Ericales; family Actinidiaceae; genus Actinidia; species Actinidia polygama. The sequence continues at coordinate 10,979,519 of BRYF01000004.1, read as the reverse complement.
TTGCAAGTTCAGATTGCATTGAAGACTCAATCAATGGGACAAGTTTCTGACCAGAGAGAGTCTCCTTTGTTTGGCAATTGCAGGCCCACGGGCTGAAGAAGGTGGAACTCTTATCAAAAGTCCATATAAGGCCCAAGTTGTTCCACTTCTCTGCCATCCACAATAATACCATATTTTCTTTTCGTAGTAGCATTTTATAAAAAAAAATTATAAAAAAGATTGCCTTTTGAGTTTGATTTTAGACATTGAAATTGATCTACAGATTTAGCTGTTTTCTTGGAAAGAAATTATTTTTAAAAAATAAATAAATAAAACTTGGGGTTAATTTGGTGTTTTTATTTGTCATATAAGATTAAATTTAAGAAAATATCACAATATACATCACATACTATTTTTATATATATTATGATGGGTTAATATGAGTACATGATCCAAATATCATATGATTGCTAATAGCCAATCCATCTGAATTTTTGCATAAGTTCTGCACTCAACAAGTCCTACTATCAGTACTATGGTTACTCCCATTTACACCAAGAGAATGATTTTAATACTCCCCCTTTACACCATAAGCATTATTTTTCTTTTATCTTTACTCGCGTAAAATTACAAAGAAGCGCCCTGTGTTATACCAAAAAAACAAATGTATGTTGGCACAAGACAACATGAATAGAAATTGCATTTGTTTTTCCAGTGCAAAAAACCTTCAATATAATATTGAGGTAGATATGCAGTAATTGCAATTTTTCAAATGGGTGTATGTGAAAATTAAAACAATTTATTTAAGTGTGCATAAAAATTAAAAAGTATGAACAATTATTGAGGGCGGACTTCAAAAGTTTAGGGCGCCCACCAACTTAGTATGGGCAAAACCTAGTTAATAAAAAATACCACTTATTTATTAAAATATAATATTAATTTCAATTTAGTTAGTTCACTTAAAAGTAAGTGGTACTCTAAGCGTGATTGACTTTTTAAAAAACAATTAAAAACAAAAAACTCAAGATGGCCTTGGTAATCGAACTATCCAAATCAGTTCCACAAGTTACCCATAGTGCGAAAGAGAGTCCATATGCAAAATTGTAAATATGGCATGTACATACCCGTCATCCAATAAATATATATATATATATATATATATATATAAAAGATATAAATTTTTTTAAATTTTTTAAACTATTTCTCAATATCTATAGTTGAAATTCATTTAAATTAATCTAATAGCTAAGATTTCACCTAAGACTGAGACTATTTTTCTACTCAAAAATATCATTTATTTCTTCTCAAATGTGTGGGGCCCACATAAGTTGTAATCCAATTGTCAAAAAATATTTAAAATTGTGCATATTTTTTACTCATTAGATACTTTTTAAGTGAGGATCCGTTTGGTAATGCTTAAAAGTCAAGCTTTTTTTAAGCTTGTTATCAAAAATGTTAAGATTTTTTGATTTTTTTTACTTTTGTGGCTTTACTTTAGCTAAAAGTAAGCAAAAAAAGTCAACTCTGAATGATTTTTTTTGCTTATTTTAAGCACAAAAATAAAAAAAAATCTAAAAAAAGTTGGTGCCAAATAGAGCCCGAGACTCACACCAAAAAACTAAAACACTCATTTCTTTCTTCCTATTTCTCTCAAACTAGTAATATTTTTTCAAGAAAATTTATTTTTACACTCCAAATTTTGATTTCTACACTCCAAAATAGGAGTGTAGAAATCACTCCAAGGAGTGTAGAAATCATTTTCTTTTTTCAAAATTATTATACTTTTTAATTTATTCTCCATTCTGTAGTAATATATCTCTCCGTATATTTATGCAATGTATCTCTTATCTGACGTTTATATTTTATCTATTTTTTAAATTATAAAACTCTAACAAATACACTTAAAAAGTGATAAAAATAATTTTATTTTTTACATAATACCCATAATCACGAGCATTTACTAGTATCTATGTATACCACAACTGTCTTTATTAAGGCCCTACTTTATGTCACTTTCTTAACCCAAATATGTGCGTAGCA
>BRYF01000004.1:10947500-10950000 GCA_030159135.1 Actinidia polygama | reverse complement strand
TCAACATGTTATACCACGTGCCCATATTTTTATGAAATATTTCTAAATCAAATAAATTTTAAATTCAAAGAAAGGTATTTAAGATTTTAGAAAAAAAAAATTGAACATATTTTTTTAAAAAAATTGGACTAACGTAAAATCACCACAATTAAACTTATTAATCTCAAATTGGACAGAGATATATTTGTCTATGTCATCAGCGTGGCTACCATGGGTGAGGAGCAAATAAATATAGATGAAGAAAAAAAATTTCAAAATTCAAAATAAATGACGAAAAAAATTTCAAAAAATAGTTATGTTTTTGTCAAATCAAAATCAAATCATATAAATAACCAAGAAATCAAAATGGATGAGGGGAATTATGGGCACACAACCACTGCATATTACGAGCGAATCAGATAATTGTTTCTATATATTCAGTATGCATTGCTTATTTTTCAATAAAGTGAGGTTTTTCTTCAATCCAGTCGTGAATAGGTCAGAGATCGTTCAACTGTGGAACCCACTTTTGGTGACCTACTTCTTTCATATTTTAGATTTTGGTGTAAATCATCAATAAAAAAAAAAAAATGATTTCTACACTTTAAAAAGTGATTTCTACACCTCAAAATAGAAGTGTAGAAATCAACACCACTCCTATTAGTATTGATTTCTACACTCCTATTTTGGAGTATAGAAATCACTCCAAGGAGTAGAAATACATTTTCAAAAAAAATAATCAAACTGTTTAGATAAAGAACCCGATTTCATGGTATTTTATTTTGTAATATGTTCTCAAATTCATACATGACTTGTTAAGTTTTGGAGTGTTTTCAGTTACAACCCTGTACTTTGAACATTTATTAGTTGCACTTCCGAACTCTATTTTTGAATATTTAAACTATGGACTGAAGCGAGAATATTATGTTTTTCGTCCAGATTAACAGAAAAATAGATTTTCTCACTTACATCCCCAATACTTGGAACGTTTATCATTTACACCTCTCAACTCTACTTTTTGATATTTGCACCTATGAATTATCGACTAAAGTGAGAACCATGTACGCAAGTAACTCTCTAATTAAAAGTATAAAAATTGCACCCAAACGCTTCATTTCTTCTTTTTACAAATGTAGACTGATATTAGTAAGAGAGAGACATAGGATTTTGATTTGTTTGTCAAAAAATATGCTTCGTTTGTGAATATATCTATAACCAGGAACTAAGATACGTAGATTCACTTACTCGATTAGTAAAAAAGTTAAAATTAATATAATTTTTTTATATAAAAACAGATTACTGTCAAATCAACAACAAATCGCAATCATGGCGAGGAGAATCGAACTCAAAATATTCAAAATTACTGATGTACAAATATTGCCACTTAAATTCATTAAATCAGTTTAAGAGTCAAAAAAAAATTGCTATGATTAATTAACAATTGAATATTTTTAAACGGATTGAACTTGCCTCTAGACCGTTTTGTTTTGAGTCATTCATTTTATAAATTTTAGTGTGTAAATCAATTTTGAAAATAATTTAAAATAATTGAATAATCTTTTCTATATGCTAAAAAATTAATTTCTATCTTTAAAATCGAAATTGTGAGTTCCGCTTTTTAAGAAATTTAAAATATCTAAAACCATCAGATTTTTTGTAGTTATTTTCATAAATGATCTGGACGTACCAAATGAACGTGTTGGATCATGTAGATCACATTACATTACATCAATGGACCAGGCATTGCCATTGTGCATCTAACAGGAGAGAACACACAGAGAGGCTGACAGACCCGTGGTTTGGGTCTGAGCAAAGCAGACACAACAAGGTCCCAAAAAGAGAACAAAAGGGTCAAAAAGAGAGAACCACTGGTCCCGACTCAAGCCTACACAGAGCCCCCACCTCTCTCTCTCTGTGCCTTGGACTTTGACCTCTTCAGTCACCTTCACGAATCTCAATGACACCTTTGGCCTAACCGAATTGACAAATTTGCCCTCCCAACTTCTGTGGAATAACAGTTTCCATCCTCAATACAATTGGGATCTGGGTCACCGCCACGTATACACATGTGTAATAATTTATAAAATCCTTTGTTTTCTTCAAAAGACCAAAGTAAAACTTATATCAAATTACAAGGATCAATAATGCTAAATTACCATCGAAAAGTGGTCATGATTTGAGTTTCACATGCTCATTTTTTATCCGTCCAAATTCTTAACTTAACAAATACTAGTAGAAATTATCCGTATCCATGGCTCTATGCAAATAAAATCACTTTTTAAGCGTATTTTATTAAAATTTTATAATTTAATAAATAAATAAAATATAAATATCAGATAAAAGATACATTGCATGCATATACAAAGAAATATATTGCTACAAAATAAAAAATAAATTATAAAAAAAATAGGCATATAAAAATTATTTTTCTTTTCATCGGTGAATTTTTTTCAACGATTAATTAATATTTTATATATTTTTAATTTTTTTAATAAAAAATCTAAAAAAATAAAAATATATA
>BRYF01000004.1:10882500-10885000 GCA_030159135.1 Actinidia polygama | reverse complement strand
GTCTATAATATGAACATTTTAAATATTCAAAATGAGCTCAAAACAGGCCTCCAAATGCTTAAATTGCAATTGTGAAATCCACATCTAGACTTCATAGAGAAGTCAAGTCCTAAATTATAATCTCATTTGGATCATTTCAAATATACCAAACACATTTCAACTTCGCTGTTGTCACGCTTACCAGGTGCGAAGGCAGCATAGGTTCAGGGTGAGCAGATGCCCCTCTCAAGTTTGAATTTTTTTTACCTATAGTTCTAGAATTTTTTTCAAATTTGCCCCTCTTAAAAAATTATAAATACCCCCCTTAAATTTTTTTCAATGGCTGTCCCCCAAATATTTTTCTTGGTTTCGCCACTGACTCTTACTATACACATTTTCACAGTGATTTTTGAAGGCTTAATGGATTTTGGATTTGTGAAAGAGATTTAGGATTAGTAAGAAAACATAGGAATTTGACAAAATGTTTTAAGGTATTGTTAATAATTTCCAGCTCTTTTAAAATGTTTATATATCTAAATAAAATCGACACACAAGACGCAGCTATGCATAATGGGGTAACGGCTTTAGCCCAAAGGTTGCTTGTTTAGTTTGGGGACAAATAAAAGGTGGTCAGCAAGAACTTTGTCCATGTGATTGCTTAGAACTTAGAAGCTTTTGTACAGACCTTCCACTTTTTCGCATAAAAAGCAGTAAAAGCAACTTCCATCTTAGTTCGTAATTAGAGTAAATTACACTTTGCACCCCTGTATATTCATTGAAATCTCAATTTGTACAATTTACTTCAAATTGTATCACCCGATCCATTACACTGTAGATGAAATGTTAATTTGGTTTTCTATCTATTTGTCATTCAATTAAGAGCAACATGACTTCTTTCTATCAAATATTTGAGTAGTGAATAAATCGAAGGCTACAATAACCCTTAATTTAAAGTGTAAATAAGTTGACTGATATAAGTAAAAATAAATAGTGTAAATTAAATAAATTCTAATAGAAGTGTAAGGATGTGTGAGAGAGAGTGAGAAAGTAATGATTGCATGCAGAAGAAAGCAACAAAGCTTGAGACAGTCAACTGCCAAAGCAAGGTTACATCCCATTCTCATTTTAATTAGACAGCACAGTGATAGGTGTGGGGCTCTGACAAGCCCCACCATGTTTCTCATCTCATCATCAGTGTTGGTCATGGGTCAAGATCAACTTCAATTGCCCTTGATCTTTTATATGTGCAGAGTAGCCCTTTCCTTGTTTGGATAAAAATAACTGACATGAATATTCTAAACTTCATTATTTAAATTAATAATAAAAGTTAATAATAGTATATGGGTTCATTTTTAACCTGCATCGATAATTTAAACCATCGATCTTGCAGGAATTTTAGAGAAGATCATCTATAAAAAAGCTGAGCTTGATTGATGTCAAGTTTGAAAAATTAGCAATAACATAGTTCATAATGATCTAAACCGTTGAGATTGTAGGAACTATTGAGCTTGCCTGATTTTTTAACATACAATTTTGTGCCACTTATTAAATTTATGCATTCTTATTGGCCATAGACTTGTTTATCCAGACCCGAACCATTGAATAACCCTTTCAATTATGTGCGTAATTAACGTGGGACACATAATTACACCATGTTTCAAAATTATTGATTCAAAAACCTAGAATGGGATATCTTAAAGGGCACTACAAGCATTTGGGGTCAATTTTGATAAATTATTCATATTGTAGATTTTGTTGTGAAAATTAATAATGTAAGTAATTATATTGATTGGATACAAATTAATATTCTTGGAATACTATTTTATAATTTAATATATGGGTATGATACAAGATTATGCCCATTTATTTTGATATATGTTGATTTATATACGATCAATGTAATTTTTTATAATATTTAATTTTTCAAAAAGATTTACGATATGAACAATTTAAATTATTAAAATAAATAAAAAAATACTTGAACTATATTGTACAGTCCAAATTTGGACTGCAGAAGTTGTATCCTATCTTAAAAACAGTAACAAAACTCTTGGAATGTTTTCACAGTCCACTTTTTTTATTTGATTTCTTTTCTTTTCTTTGTTTTGCAGATTCTATTAGTTGAAAAAAGATGCTCAGACCTTGGTGGGTGGGTGTTTTCTTAAGGCTGTACTTTGTAGGCCTCTCATAGGTTTATTATTACTAAAACCTTATGGGGCTGGGCTAAAGTCTTTAATGTCGCGGGCCCATGGATAACACATGTTTGCAGCCCAAATCAACCATATTAGCAACACACCGTTTGTACACCAATTTGGGACCAGTTTGAAATTTTTTTTTTAGATACTTTGATTTTCTTTTTTATAACCATCAAAACTTGTCGAAAGGAGCTGCATTAGATTGTATTTGGATCATGAATTTAAAGGTTGTCACATAGATCTTGTGGGGGAGAGGGTTTGAGACTCGGAATAGAAAAAAAATGAGTTGTCACATGGGTTATGAACCCTAAAGTTTATCTAATTAA
>BRYF01000004.1:10840000-10845000 GCA_030159135.1 Actinidia polygama | reverse complement strand
ACCATCCTGGCGCGTGCGGGCGCGTGGGTCCTCCCCTATGCGCGTGACAACGCGTGGGCGCATGTCTGAGACTAGATCTCACGCTTCGATGATCAGGCGACGCGTGAGGGCGCGTTCGGAATCCGTTTCCGACGTGGTTTGGTGCTGGAGCTTTGTCTCGACGAGAGGAACACCTTGGTGTAATCTGAAAAATCTTGAGCACTTTTACGGACACCCGAATTTCGACCTAGACTCCGAATACCGATTTTGCCTCAACTTGGGCTCTGATACTAATTGTTGTGCTCAAAACGAATAACCGATCACACACACACAAAAGACAATAAAGATTTACGTGGTTCGGTCAACGATGCCTACGTCCACAGAGAGAAGTTACCAATCCACTATTCGAACGAATGAATTACAAAGGAGGAGACTCACCTCTCGCCTCACCTTCTCTCACCCTCTCTAACTGTCTTGCCTCTCAATCTTACCCGCACAGCACTCCGCTCTCAGCCCACAACCCAACGCATATGCACACCGCATTAACACACTAAATCTAAGCACCCTGCTCTCCCTTTAATAGACCAAGGGAAGGAGGTGGTAGATTCCTAACAGAATACCTAATAGTTATCCTACTCTACTTAGGAAAACATAAAAGATAAGCACTTTCAAGAGTCTTAGATAACTCGAGAGTTTCACAGTTACATGGACACTCCATGTGAACCCCAACTGCGCTTGGGCTTGACTACTGGACTTGGACTCATCCAAGTGGGCTTGGACTCAACATTATTATCATGTAAGGCATCAAGTTCTTCTTGCATCGCTTTTTGCCATCCTGATGAAAAAGAGCAACTTTGATTGTGCGTGGCAGATTTGCAAACTTGGGGTTGGGTTTAACAATTCCTTTCTTTCCTGAGTAATCGTAAGATGTGCATTGGTAAAAGTTGTTGGAGAAGGAGTCAATAAAGGGTTTGATGTATCGCTATGCGGTTGATCCAAGGCGCGAGTTGGATTTTCTGGGTGAAGTCGTGGGGATGTCTCAAGGCTTACACATGGTGCAAGTTGTTGGGTTGAAATCGATTGCTTAGAAGATAAGGGGTGGTAGCACGGATGTTGTGGTTAGATAGGACAGAGCAGACTGGTGGGGAGCAATTGATTGTTGAACTTTTTAATGGTAAGGTACCTTGTCCCAAAGAAATATCATCCTGAGGATCCATCCAATCATGAAAAATAGACAGCTCTCCCTCACATTGTTTTCCATGATAAAGGGTATTAGGAGCCAAGTATGGAAAAGTGGTCTCGTCAAAGATAACATGCCTTAAATATATACTTGGCCAGTTGATGGATGGATACATTTGTATCCCTGGTGGCGATCACTATACCCAATGAAAACACATGGTAATGACTTTTAATCGATTTTTTTTTGTGCATAACCTCTCAGGTAAAGAAAACACCTATATCCAAAAACACGAAATGGAGAGTAGTGAGGATGTCTTCCGAACAATAGATAATAAGGTGAGGCCATATTATGGACAGAAGACGATATTCGATTCATAAGACAAACATTTGTTGTAAAACTCTCAACCCAATAGCTTTTGGCAATCCACACTTAAACAACATGGTTAAACCCACTTCACATATTGTTCTATGACGGCGTTCTACCACACCATTTTGTTCTAATGTGCGGGGACATGATTGTTGAATTTGAATTCCTTGGCTCTGTAAATGATTAAGAAATTCCCCTTTCTCGAATTCCCCCATCTCCATCCAATAGAAAAACCTTGATCTTTTTATCAAATTGTCTATAAACATACTTATCAAAGCGTAGATACTAGATAACATTCAAAAAAATTGATTTATGCCTTAATGGAAACAGCCATGTGAATCACGTGAAATCATCAACAAAACTAAACATAATATCTGAACTTTTTCACAGAGAGAACAGGTGCTGGGTATTTTCTCAAAAGGTTGAGTACAAGAAAAAAAGATGGATAAAAAGGAAGCTTCCTCGATTTACCAATTTGACAAACTTTCACAGATATGATTGAGTTTATTCCAGGAATCCACACGGATTAACCATTTTGTTTCCTGAAAACTTAACTACGCGAATTTGAGGATGACCCAACCTTTTGGTGCCATACATCTTCATTAGCAATCTGAAAATGATTTGAAAATAATGCCATTTGTGGACATTTTAAGGCATAAAGATCACCCTTGCGGCTCCCCTTTGTGATCACTTTTCCTGTTCTCCTGTCCTTTATCACAAAACCAAGAGAAGAAAACTCAAAGTTAAATGGATAGTCGCTTTGTGATCACTTTTCCTGTTCTCCTGTCCTTTATCACAAAACCAAGAGAAGAAAACTCAAAGTTAAATTGATAGTCTCTTGTGAATTGACCGACTGAAATGAGATTCTTCTTCATATCAGGGACAAAAATAACATGTTTCAAATCAATAGATTTACTCCCAACCTTGATATTTGCATTACCACTGTGTGTGATTGGTAAAATATTGCCATTTCCAACCATAACACCATCTTGGCCAACATAGTGTTTTAAGTTATGTAACTTACCAGAATCATCAGTCATGTGTTGTTGCACCTGTGTCTTCAAACCAAACTTCATCTTGTGTATCAACAACATTCATTGCTGCTAGTGCTTGAGGGAGATTGTTTGGCTAATATGCATGGTTGAACCTTTCCCAGTAACGAAGTGAATCATGTCCTTTCTTTTTGCATATTTGACAAGTTGGTGGAGGATTGGTGCTTCCCTTAAAGTTGTAGTTTCGACTGCCGCTAGAATGAACTTGCATATTTTGGTTTGGATTTGCTAATCCTTGAGTTCTCTGGGCAGATTGTTGAGAAGAACCAACACTAATGATATTGTTTCTATTCCCTTGAGTTGATTGAATGAACCCTCGACCTTTTGAAGAGAATCTATTGTTGGGTGGTGGGCATTTGGTTGGGTAGCAAACAGCCTAACCTAGCAAAAGTTGAACAATATCAGAGTAAGAGGGAGTCGGTGGCTTAAGCATTGATAAAATGGCTAGTATTGAGCACCAAGTCCATTTAAAAGCCAAAAAACTTTGTTTTCGTCATTTATGTGTTTATCAATCATTACTATGCCATTGCAACAATTTTTGAAATGCCGAATATAATTCATTCAGGGAAGCAAAATTAGCTATTCGCAAAACTACACTTGCTGAAGCAATTGAAATTCCCTTTCAAAGGATTCTTGTGCAAAGGAATTTATTAATAAATTCCATACCTCCCTTGTGGTCGTAAAACCTACTACAATGCTTAGCACCTCTTCAGAAAGAGTTCCAGTGATCCACCCTCGGAGCATGTGATAAGACCTCTTCCAAATCAGATACTCTTGATTTGGTACCTCCTTCATGCCATCGTTGTACCGGTTGGGGAAGAGATGGTCTTGCTTGGTTCAGGCCAGTCACCATCAATAAAACCAATATGATTCTAGCTTTCGATAAGTCCGACAATCTGGAGGGATATGGGTATTTAGCTTCAGTCGAAGTTGATACGGGTTTGTAGAGTGGCTAGGATTTGCTTAAAAAAAACTTTTTTTTTAATTTTTTTTTACCTAAAGCTCTGATAGCATCAGAAGACATAAGTAATATTAGAAAATGCTTCCTCTTAGATAATCACAAGAGAGGTGGAGCTTCTATTATATATTGTTTCTATACTCTATAAATAGAAATGGTTTAGTCTTTACAATAAGGAAAATAGAGGAGATCAGAGAATCAGTGAACGGATACAATAAGGTTTGCAACTATAATTGGGAAATCTGCAAATCTTCCTCAAGTGGATTCAACATGTGCTGAATTGGGTGTCTTTCCTTACCCATTGCTATCATCATAAGCACGACCGTTCCAGCCCAAAAAATTTTTGGGCCCTAAAATTTAAAAATTTTTTTAGGGTCTAAAATAAAAATGGGTAATCTTAAAATAACCTTAATTTGAGTTTTCAATGTTCCAAAATAAAAATGGATATCCCTAAAATTTGAGAAATTTTGAGTATTTTTTGGGTCTTAAAATTTGAAATTTTTTTGGAGCCCTAGGCCATGGCTTGGTGGCCTTGGTCCAGGGACGGGTCTGATCATAAGCATTGCGTGTGTTTTTTGAATTTGTCACATGATCCATATGATCTTTGTTCTTATCATGCGGGTCTATATAATATATAACGTACATATTGGGAGAGATGGTCTAGGTAATTTGTGGCAATGGGGGTTGATGATGGAGATGGTTGTGTAGTGGTAGAGATGAAAGGAAGAGAGAGGGGGAGGTAGGAAGAAGAAGAGGGCATTATTGTAACTTTTGTTTCAAGTTGAGGGCATTAAAGTAATTAAACCTTTTCTGTCTCAGTTAGATGTCAAACACGGATAGGGGAGGTCAATGTAATTTCTAAAATATGAGGGGGAGTCTGTATTAAAAATAAACCTTAGGGGAGGTATGTGTAGTTTACCAAAAAATTTATTACGCAATTTGGAAGTACTTGCATTATCAAGACTTTTTCAAGCCTACTATTAAATTAGGGAAAATTTCACTAACAGTACCCCTGCATTAATCTGAAATAACACTGCACTCCTTTATTATTTGAAATCACACTACAGTTTAAATTATTTGATTAAATGTAGAATTACTAAAACATCCTTATTTTACTACAAGATTTTAAAGAAAAAATGAGAGACAAAACAGCAAAGGGAGAAACCACCACCTTCCAACAACCTCTAACTTTTATTGGCGCCTCTCACTGCCTCCACCTTCTACCATCTTCAAATTTGATAAAAATAAAAGTGAGATTCAATTAGAGTAGTGGAGGTTATAATATTTCTTATTTGAAGATACAAGCAAAGGTAGAGTAAGGGTAAAATGAGCATTTAGTTAAACATTTATGTTGAAAATTAAAAATTGAACTAAATTGTTATATAAAATAATAAAATAAGGGAGTGCAATGTAATTTTATAGAGTAAAGGCTGTGACACTGTGATTTTAATAGAATTTACGGGGT
>BRYF01000004.1:10830000-10837500 GCA_030159135.1 Actinidia polygama | reverse complement strand
TAAGCTCGTCGCCAAGATTACCTGCTGAAGTAAGCTCGTTGTCAAGTTCATATCACCTTATCTGATATGATCACCTTATTAAGCTCGAATTTCTTGAAATGCTCTCTATGGTTCCCACATCGCTAATCCCTACCTTATCCATTTTACCCATCACTCTAACGATGAGATGACCTTGAGACTCCATCTCCACTAGGTCTCCTACATTCGCGGTGTTATCTCCTTTTGGCATTCTCCTACTTTTACTTCGAAATCCTTGGCCATGTCTTCCATACTTGGTTGCCCGATGATTACGTCATGATCTTCTCGCACGGCTCTAAATTCTCCATCTATAAAAGGTCGCTCATCATCCACTAGAAAGGGTAACAACTCTCTCACTCTATGAGCCTTAACTATATTTTTTCTCTACTCTACTTAACTTGTTCACCTCAGTCTCATCTCCACGCTGGACGGGTTTGTAGCGGCCTCACCCCAGTCGGTAACGTTTGTTCTCTTATGCAGGTCGCCGAGGTCAAATATTGAGCTTAAAGAGCAATTCTGACTATTGGTTGCTCGTTCTAGGTTTCTAGCACAACAGTTTGACATTGTTTGTGGGAACAACAATTCTTAATACTCTATCCACCTGCATAACCGCTTGTTGCCTATACAAAGTACCAGTAACCCTCTAGATAACATAGTACATTCAATGACGAATACTAGTCAAGCTCCACATCTAAAGGGCATTCATCGTAAGATGGATGGAATCGCCGAGCAAATCAAGATCATGAATAAGATAAATGCCCGCTTGGTACAACACCTTGCCACAAATAATCTGCCTCATGCCACAATACCTATTCCAGAAAACGTTGATCGATCTCACCGTTCTTTTCAATCGGGTGACCAGGATTCGCAGAATCACAGTAGTGCTGGTCAGGGGCATACAACCAGGAATCGTCAGCACTAATCAGCAAGTTAACACTCTAGGTGAGGAAGGAGTCCTAGTATGTTGGAGTCTCGGCCATCTAGTAGAACTTAAGATATGGTGGGCGAGGAAACTAGGAGATGGGGAAGATCACTTTGTCGAGATGACTGAGCTCACAGGCACCGAGATAAGTCTACTACCCAGAAAATTAAAAGACTTGGATGCCTAGATCGACGCCATCAATACAAGTGTAAAAGCTCCAATTATCGTGGACGCTTTCAGCAGGTAGACGCTCCATTTACAAAAAGAGTGATGAAAGTTAGAGTTTCATCAAGATTTAAATTGCCATCTCAACTAGAAGCGTATGAGAGGAAGACATATCCCATGGATCACCTGGACTCCTACAAAAACTTGATGATGATATAGGAGTATTCGGACGAGGTGATGTGCAAAGCTTTTTTGGCAACTTTGAAGGGCCCAGCGAGATCATGGTTCAAACAATTATCTCCCAGAACCATTAATTCGTTTGGCGACTTGAGTAGACTTTTTGTCGCCAATTTTATAAGTTGCAGAGTTTGGCAGAAGAATGCTTCCCATATTTTCACAATCCATTAGAAAGATGGGGAGTGCTTGAAAGATTATGTTAGGCTCTTTAATCAAGTCGTCTTGAAAGTGGAAGATCCTAGTGACGAGGTGATAATTATGGCTATGATAGAGGATCTTCGTCTAGACCCACTGTTCGACTCCCTCTCGAAAAGCGTCCCTGAAACCTTGTCGGCATTCCAGAATAAGGCTGACAAATACATTGCAGCTGAAGACTTAGCAGAAGCCAAGCGCAGGAAGCGAGGAAATGATGATCAAAAAAGGAAGAAAACTGATTTTCGACGAACGGACTATAGGGGCAAGCTTAAAAGTAAGAGGTCCGAGCGAGATGCACAGAGGAGAATTAATGAAAGACGTCCTCAGACTCCACCTCGCCGAATTGACCAAATACTGCCTCCTCTCAACGTCCCTATAGCCCATGTGCTCATGGAGATCAAAAATTAAGACTTTGTGAAGTGGCCTGGGAAGATCAAGACCAACACCCTCCGAAGAAATAAGAACAAGTATTGTTAGTTCCACAAGGATCATGGACACAATACTGAGGATTGCTTCCAATTGAAGGAGCATATAGCTGATCCTATCAATAGGGGATACTTGAGAAAGTTTGTTGCTAATCGCCCAAGACCTGACTCGCCTGGCAGAGGATATGCTGATAGCAGTCCAACAGCAGGTGATACCCTTCTAGTCGGATTTGGAGGAGGTTCCATACACCTTATTGGATGGATCAAACTGCCCTTGACTTTGGGGGTAGAACCTCACCAGACTATAGTATGACATGATTTCATTGTTCTGAATTTCTCTTCACCATATAACTCGATCTTAGGTCACTCCACCTTGGGAAAAATCAAAGCCATTATCTCTTCCTACCACCTGATGATGAAGTTTACTATGTCGACTGGGATAGGCGAGGTAAGGGGCAACCAAAAAGTTTCTAGGTAGTGCTTCATAATAGCGATGAAAACCAGCCCCCTCCAAAACCCATCACCAAAGAGTAACTACAGATAGAAGATGCTGAGAGGTGAGATAGAAGACGCTCCTCTTGTAGATCCTTGGGAAACGGAAAATACATAGCCTTCGGAAGAGGTGACTTCTATTTCTATATACACCAACTATCCAGATCTCTATGTGATGTTTGAGAAAAAATTGACTGAAGAGCTGCGAAGTGCTTTGGTTCGACTGGGATAGGCGAGGTAAGGGGCAACCAAAAAGTTTCTAGGTAGTGCTTCATAATAGCGATGAAAACCAGCCCCCTCCAAAACCCATCACCAAATAGTAACTACAGATAGAAGATGCTGAGAGGTGAGATAGAAGACGCTTCTCTTGTAGATCCTTGGGAAACGGAAAGCACATAGCCTTCGGAAGAGGTGACTCCTATTTCTATATACCCCAACTATTTAGATCTCTATGTGATGATTGAGAAAAAATTGACTGAAGAATTGCGAAGTGCTTTGGTGTATTTTTTGAAGAAAAATTATGATGTATTTGCATGGTCACAAAACGACATACCTGGAATAGAACTTCATACCCTGATCATCCTTCAGTCCGCCAAAAAAGAAGAAAGTTTGCCCTACAATGGTTGAAGATCATAGGGGAAGAGGTGCCAAACTCATCAAGGCAGGCGTCAACAAAGAATCTCATTACCCAAATTAGTTGGCCAACTTCGTCATCGCCCCTAAAAAGGACAAAAAATAGAGAGTGCATTGATTTCACCGACCTAAATAAGGTCTTCCCTAAAGACAGTTTTCCTCTATCAAAGATTAATCTGATAGTTGACGCCACCTGCAAGCATGAGCTCCTCAATTTCATGGACGCTTTCTCAAGATACCACTAGATCAAAATACATGCACCCGACATAGAGAAAACTTCTTTTATCATAGAAAGAGGACTATAGTGCTATAAGGTCATGCCTTTTGGATTGAAGAATGCGGGGGCAACGTACCAAAGATTGGTCAATAGGATATTTGAGAAGATGATTGGAAAAACAATGTAAGTCTATATTGATGATATACTAGTCAAGAGCCTGAAAACAAGTTATCATGTCGCCCATTTGAAGGAGATATTAGGTATTCTTCGAAAATATCGCATGATGTTAAATACTTCCAAATGCATATTTGTTGTGTCATTAGGAAAATTTCTCAATTTCTTGGTAACTAAAAGAAGAATTGAGGCAAATCCTGACCAAATCCAAGCTTAGCTCACGAAGAGCTTGCCAAGGAACATACGTGAAGTGCAACAATTGACTGGACGAGTGGTTTCCCTTCTTCAAGATTTGCCCATCTCGGACTCGTTCGTCCATCTCGGACTTCTTGAGTGGCTACTCTTCTTGAGTGGGCGATACATGTTTGTTTCAAAGTCGGCGGACAAATGTTTGCCCTTCTTCAAGATTATGAGGAAGAACAAGACCTTCGAGTGGACGAACGAGTCCGAGATGGCGTTTTAACAGCTAAAAGAGTATATGGGATCGCCCCCTCTGCTCACAATTCCTAACACGGGTGAGGAACTCATCCTATATATATCCGTATCGCCCACCGCGGTGAGCATAGTGCTTGTCAAGGAAGAAGATAAAGCACATATGCCAATTCACTATGTAAGTAAGGTCCTCTTAAGGGCAGAGACTAGGTACTTGAAAATCGAGAAGCTTGCCTATGCCTTTATAATAGCAGGAAGAAAACTCCACCACTATTTCAAGCACGTCCTATTGTTGTATTCACAGATCATCCATTGAAGCAAATTCTCCAATGACCTAACATCTCTGGCGATTGCTCAAGTGGTTCATCGAGTTGAGAGAACTCCACATAAACTATCGATCAAGAATGGGAATCAAGACCCAAGCATTGACTGATTTCATAGCTGAGTTCACGTATGAGGTTGCTCGAAATCCCGAGATGGAAGCCCTAGAAAAGCCGAACCAAGATGTTGATCTCGCCAGGTGGAAGCTATTCATAGATGGGTCATCCAACCGGCATTGTTATGGTACAACACTTGTTTTTCAGACCCCTTCAAGAAAATAGATGGACTATGCTATATGTATTGGGTTTAAAGCCACCACCAACGAGGCAGAATATGAAGCTTTCCTTGCTGGTTTAAGGGTCACGACTGAGTTAAAAGTAGAATCATTGGACATCTACAGCGATTCTCGTCTTGTGGTAAATCAAGTCCAAGGACCAAGGATCTTCAAATGATGGCCTATCTGAATGAGGTGAAGTCCATGTCAATGAAAATCAAAAATTTCAAGATCTGCCAAATTCTTAAGGCAGAGAACAAGAAAGCAGATGCCCTGACTAACCTAGCCTTAGCCTTTGATTTCATCTTAGATAGGAGTGTTCTTTTGGAATTCTTGCTAAACCCAAGCATTGACATCGCCAAACCTAACATGGATGGGCGACATCATCAATATCTTAAAGATGGAGAGTTGCCATAAGATAAACTATAGGCATGACGGATTCAATATTGGCCAGCTAAATTTTGCCTCCTTCACGGGACATTATTTAAGAGGTCTTTTGTAGGACCACTCCTGAGATGTCCCGACTTGAGGAATCATATTACGTATTTGGGGAGATTCATGAAGGCATTTGCTGAAATCATTCTCGGGCAAAATCGCTGGTTAATAAGGCAGTTTGCCACGGGTACTTTTGGCCTTGCATGGAATAAGATGCAATGGCGTTCACCAGAAAGTGTGACAAATGTCATAGGTTCGCTTCGATTAGTCGTCTTCCCCCTACCGAGATGGTTCCAATGACCAATCCATGGCCATTTGCTCAATGGGAGATAGACGTGCTTGAACCTCTACCTCAAGCTCCATTACAAAGAAAATTCTTGATTGTCTTGGTAAGGGCCTCCCTCTCATTCGGCCAGGCCACCTCCTTTTGGAGCCTCTCCAAGTCGGTTTTACATTCCTCCTTCACCATCCTCAGCTCCTTGGCGGTGTGCTACTTTTCAGCCTCGAGTCGTACCATCTCATCTCAGATGGATACGATGTTGACCAATTGGACCATTGCCTTTTCTCGCATCTCCCTGATGCGACCAGCAATAAAAGACATAAGCACCACCGTTTGCAAAAAACAAAACTTATCAGAACAACTGGACTTCAAAAAGTATGAACTCAAGTTGAAAACAAGTAATTACCTGACTGATAGAGTGAAAGAATCTCGTGATCGCCCGATCGAGGTCCAATTTCTCCATCGCCTCTTGATCGGCGAGCCAAATGAGCCCCTATATGAGTTTCTCTGCCACCCTGGGATTTTCCAAGACGAAGGCATTGGGCTCTAAATCAACCCCAGGGTTAGCCGAGGTCCCCTCCCTAGGGACTGCAACAATGCCACCACCTTACTCTCCGTCCAACTTGGTGTTGGCTTGGACTTGGACGGAGCCTTTTCTTCTCCTCGGGCGGCGGCATAGGCCCCTTCTTCTTGGCATCTGCTTGCCCTTCTTAATGGGTGAGATATCGGGCATCTCATCTCGGAGGCTTTTTCCCTTTGCCTTCGAGGTCGTCCTTTTCGCCATTTGGGTGAACTTTTTCAGGTCAATCTTCTTCGACATATCTGCAAAAAGAGAGCCAAAGTCAATTAATAGATGAGATGAAATACTTAGAGAGGAAGGAAGGTATTACCATATAATCTAAGCTCGGGGGGTAGCCCTAGATCTGACCAGGATTTTGAGCTAGAGCTCGAGCTTGAGCTTGGCCTACCTGGTTCCAAACCAAGAAAAGGGTGCCAGATTTTTCCTTCTAAGAGCCTTAACAATGTCAGATTGGGAAAGGGAGGAAAAAATTGCCTTATCCTCTTCTTGGTGGTTCCTATATATTCCATTGAGTCATCTCAAGAATGGTCACCTCGGGAGGAATCACCTCGGAAAAGACAGGACTCACCCTCGTCGGCCGCAATGTGAACTGCATCGCCTATTGGTCTCTTTTCGACGTTGTCCCTGCCATTGGAAACCATTTTTCCGGAGTCTAGGGCGAAGCTTCTAAGGAAGGACTTCAAGCAAAGGACGTCTTTGATTAGGTAGAACTATCCTCGTTTAACATGCCTGAGATCTGGTCGAACCTTTGTTGTTTGATCTCAGTTAGAGCAGGCAACACGTTGCAGCGCTTACCTGAAAATGTTCAACACAATGTTAGATAAAAAAGAATGGAAAGCTTAATAAATGAAGAACTGATCATTGAATGAATACTGACCTGGGGTGCCCCACGATCTCGAAACCCTCAGAACTCCAAGCACCCAAGATTGTCCTTGGGTGAACTCCTAGTTGTCTCTTAAGATGAAGAAGAATTCCTTCTTCCATCCCTTGACATTGCTGGGGTATCCTCCGAGCAGGGTTTTCCTCGATCTCGCCTTAAAGTAAAGTCATCCAGAGTCCAACTTTGGATTGTTGAAAATGTCAAACACGTGCCTAAACTCATTTAGAAAAAGGCAAACTTATTAAATCGCCACAACACCAGCGCACTGGCGATACTTTGCCGTGTATTGGGGGCTAGCTGAGCTGGGAAGATGTTATAGTTTGCCAAAATCCTCTGAATTATGGGGTGGATAGGAAGACGAAGACCGGCTTGGAAGGCGACCTCATAAAAGGCCACCTCGCCTGGGCGAGAACGAGTAGACGTAATGGTTTCATCTTCCTCAGGAAGCCTAATCTAGATTCAGGATGGGATGGGCATGATTCTCTAAGGCAATCCAGCTCATCCTAAGTCATCATATTTATTTCTCTCTCAGATGGAGGTCGAGTGTCTACTGAGGGACTTCTCTCACTGTCTACTAAGGGACTTCCCTCACTGTCAGAAGGATCCTCTTTAAGAGAGGAAGGGTATTGGGTAACCTCGATCATCATATAGGACCGTTCTCCTATATTACATTGTTAATCCCTATCTTATCCATCTCGCCCATCACTCTAATGATGAGATGACCTTGATACTCCATCTCCACTGGATCTCCTACATTCGTGGTGCTATCTCCATTTGGCATTTTCTTACTTTTACTTCAAAATCCTCGGCCACGTTTTCC
>BRYF01000004.1:10817500-10820000 GCA_030159135.1 Actinidia polygama | reverse complement strand
ATAAAATATCATGCTTCACTCCTAGCAAAACTTGGATGATTGCCACTGCCGGACTGTCACTTTATAACAAGTTCGGTCGGCATCTTCACGCAACAGCTCAGGCGGTGAGCTTATCCTGACGGAGTTTTTCATAGTCGAGCTTCAGGGTCAACGGGTAATGAACACGACAAGTTCCCTCTGCCACCCGCACGCTTGGGCTCAAAACGATTGGGCTCAAACATCGATGATGCGATGAGCTAACTACCAACCCTATCCTAGGGGCATAATTGGGTCAGCAGCCTACTCGCTGACATGGCAGTCGGTCCTTCTCACTGTTGTTGTCTTATAGGCTCGGCCAAATAACGTCCAGCCATCGGGAACCTTTTGCTAGCCATTATCTTAGTCTACGATCAATTTTCTCTCTTTTTCACAACCCCACACTTATGATCGGTGTGGTAAATATTACGGAAGGTGTGTATGTCAGGAATAGTGAAAATTCTCTCTTTTCCACAACCCCACATTTATGATCGGTGTGGTAAATATTACGGAGGGTGTGTGTCAGGAATAGTAAAAAATAGGATGCTATGCATCACTGTAGTAAATTTTATGACTTTTTGTTATAAATAAAAGTTATAATTTTTTTTTCAATTATGATTAATTGTGATGAATGTTACAATCGTTTGTGATAATTGCTCTCCTCGAAGAATATCTCTATTAACTACCCAAAGAAAAGCAAACGAGTTAACTAAGAAGCTGTTGTGGGCCTAATGCATTTGATTTTTCTCTATTTTGGTTCTTATTTCTTTATTTTCCTGCAATACTTTTCTTTTATTATCACACTAGTTGTAGTGATCAGATCGATCACTCGGAACGATTTGATCAGTTAATCTTTAATTTGCATGATTTTTATTTCTAATGGGGTAATATTATATATCATTTTCAGTGTGTCAAGGAGGCGTGTGAAATATAATATATGAATGATAATTTTGATATTCCAATCAAAGGTACATCGTGTTATTTTCTAGTTTGTTGAGGTTCAGTTTGGGCTATTTTTTATTTTTATTTTTTTAATACATATTTTTTGCTGTTTTATCAAAATTTTATGTCAGAAAATGTATATTTTTTTATCTAATTTAAAAAAAATTCATTAAAAACGAAAAAAAATTGTTTTTATCCCCAAAAATACCTAAAGTAATTTTTTTCGTCTTTAGTTATCTGTTTTTCAAATTAGATAAAAAAATTTATATTTTCTGACTCATCTCGTTGAGAAGAACAGAAAAAATATAAAATTTTGATAAAACGCCGAAAAAAAATTATCTAATACAAAAAAACTTAAAATCTAAGAAAAAACACACACAAGAAGACCAATATTCGAAACTGGCCTAGTGGTCAAAGTCTCAATATATAGACTAATTAATTAGGCACGTTGCATCAGCAGGACTTATATATTCAAGTCTGCTATTAAAATTATGTAAGAAGTGCAGCTACGTAGCCAACGACAAAGTCCAAACCATAACCAGTTTTGAGGCAATGAAAAAAAGGATTTTTTTCAATAAAAAAAAAAAAAAAAGACTTGTCAAGTGAAGTCTTTCAAGATCCTTGAGGATGAATTTAATTAGAGACCTTATCCTCACACACCCCTTACAGCTCTCTCTCTCCTTTGTCTCCTTCAGAATTTATCCAAATGCCCCTATTCTCTCTTTCTCTCTCTCTCACTCACTCACTCACATCCCAACTAATCTCTCTTTCTTCTTTTTTTCAACTTTTTTGTATTTGTTTTTTCATTAGTTTTTTTTTAAATTTTTTTCCAGTTTTTTTTTTTTTTTTTTTTTTTTTATTTTTTTCAATCAATTTTTTTAATTTTTTTAATCTAGTTTCTTTCTTTTTTTTATTAATTTTATTTTTTATTTTGAATAAATAATTTTTTTATTATATGTTTGTAATCTTTTATTTATTTTTTTATTTATAAATTTTGGGAGTCATTATTTATAAAAAATTTAAAAATTATAAAAATATGGGTTGTGTGGTAGATTTTGGGAGTCATTATGATTTTTAGGTGTTTTTTTTAGTTTTTTTTTAATCATTATTTTATATTTTTTTAGTTTTTAGTTTTGTTTTATTTTTTTAGTTTTGTTTAACATTTGTCAAGGTTGGGAGGAGGTAATTTAAAGGAAGGAGGATGTTCATTTTCAGTAAATTTTTTTAATAGTTTGATTCAAATTTTATACTTTCTTGATTTTAAAAAAAATTACTAAAGAAAAAAAAATCATATCTACTCAAAAAATTTACTAAATTTGTGATCAAAGGTATAATTTTTTATAATTATTTTTAAAAAAATTAACAATGACGATCCAAATAAATATATTTGTTAGTATTTTTATTATTTTAATATATACTTTTTATTTTGATCCATGTTTTTAAAATTTTTAATTTTTTTGTAAATAATGGATCCTAAAATCTACAACTAAAAAATAAATAAAGATTACAACATATAATAAAAAATATTTATTCAAAAAAAAGC
>BRYF01000004.1:10792500-10795000 GCA_030159135.1 Actinidia polygama | reverse complement strand
TGTGACAAATCCTCGATGGGCCGAGTTCGGAGCTCTTGTCAAGCTCGGCTAGCTCGCCTTTTTGACTTTGTCTGCACAATCACATAACGACAAGGGCGAATGTATGGACCACACGTTGTTCGCAGCAGATTGTTTATTAGCTACAAGGGAGCATTTGCTGCTTGCAACCAAGTGGTCATTAGATACAAGAGAGCACTTTCTGCTCAACACAGATTGTTTGGTGAATCTTCCAAAAACTAAGCTCACAAAAGGGACGCCTTCACATCGGGCTCGTCCAATTTCCCCTTGGGTTGTAATTGCACGCCAAGTTCGAGGGAACGAGCTCTTCGCAACAAAGTGAAGAGCCCATATGACAGCCGGAGAATGGTCGTCGGCGATTAGATCGCAGCTATGAGGATCAGGAAGCCTCATTCTCACTCTGCAGAAAAACCTCCCAAGGCCTAGCATTTATATAGGGGTAGGAGGGAGGTAAAAGGACCTCGATGCACAAAACATGAAGCGTCCGCCATTCATGACGGGAAACCAAAGGTTCGCCTTAGGAGATGGATCGAGCGTTATTATAGCGGGATGCGAAGAGCAAACTGCCAAAACAAAACGCTTGAAACCCGCGTTTAAGAATACGAAAGGGTGACACTAAGAGCCAAGCGCTGTCAAGCGCTACCGAAACCAATCAAGGACTAGCAGGTCCAGCTCACATGACTTCGGCGAGCATCGGACCAGCCCATGTGAACTGAGAGGCAATTATAAGGGGATAAAACATACAATTTTAGAATCTGACCGAGCTAGGGCAGGGGTCTCCGCCTTGCTAACGCTGGGAAGCAAGCTCGACAGAACACCCGGGACGAAGCTCGGTGTAGTATTCCTAAACACAAGCATTGTCTGGGCTAAAGCCATCATTGCCGATAAGATTCCGATATCCATCAAGCTCGGTATGAATAGCTACGCTAGAGCATAGACGAGGGGCAACGTATGGCAGTAACCCAGAGAGATGTCAAGGGACAAAAGGTAACTAGCACAACGAAGTTCCTACTAACAGCCTCCATACCCAGTCGGAGACGCCTGAAACATAATGACAGGCTACTGACCACGCCGTAGAGGCATGGTTGGGTCAGCCACCTACTTACTGATGCGGCAGTTGATGTGTCAAGGTACGCATCGAGCTAGGCTATAAAAAGAGAATTGTTGTTCCCACCCAGGTACGCGATCTTGGGCCAAAAAACATACATACACTTTCTCACTCTAAATACACTTCCTCCAGTCATCTAACTTGATCGTTAGAGAGTCGTTTCTCAGAAACAGCTACGGCGGCCAGTCTCACTGTTTCTGTGCTGCAGCTAGGATGTCGCCGAGATCTTACTTGATGCCAGCTCTACGACCGTCGGAAAATCACTGTAAGTGTCTATTTTTGATTTTCCTTCCATCATTCATCAAACCCACTCCCCCACAGTTTTCGAACATCTTTGAGATCACTTACAGAGACTAAGGTTAGGTCAAACTTTCTACCATCCATATTGAAGAGATAATGCAAGTGAAGTTTGACACGTACCATCTACTTATGTACCAGCTTTATAATTCCTAAGAATGCTCCTCGTACTTTCCTTATTATTGGTAGTCTTAAGTTTAAAACTCAACTAAGGGAGTTTGACACTGTTGTTTGTGGGAAACTTAACGCAACAACCTAATTGGCATTGGAAATATATAATAGAACAACATAACCTGTTCTAGTTCAGGTAATGTAGTTAATTCTGGGATAAATTTTATCATTGGACCCCCCATTTAGGAAATTTCACTAGTCCACAGTTCTAATTTGAGCAACCTTATTTTCAATCAGTTACAATGTGATCATTCCATCTAAATTCGTTAAAAATACTAACGGAAATTGCATGGGATTTTTTGTCTTTTTCTTTTTGCATTTTATGTTATGTCAATTTTTAATGGATTTGGATGGAAAACTGCATTGAAATTGATAAAAAAAATTATAGGGTTCTAATGTTCGAATTGAAACTACAAGAACAAAGTGAAACTTTACCTAAATTACAAGAATCAACAGTTAACTTTACCCTTTAGCTATTATGGTATGTTAGGTTCGCAACGTGACGGATGTCTCAAATCATATTTGTTTCTCTATCTTCATCCCCGCTATCAGCAGGCATTCCTATCCCTTCCCCAATCGCTAATGGGGATTAAATAGACCATCCCATCTCTCACAGGACTACATTTTCCCTCACCGTTCCCATTGTTGTTCCCGTTTCTTTTTATTTTCTTGACAAACTACAAATTATTTACTTTATATTGTTAAATATATATATATATATATATATATATATATATATATATATATATATATATATAACAAACAATGAATAACTTCAACTTCATTAACATAATAAATAACATTTAAAATTTTTAGAAATTAAAGTTAAGGTCATAAAAAGTGAAAACAAATGCAACAATAACAATATAGGGCGGGTATCGGAGAGGAGGCATGCAAAACTATCCT
>BRYF01000004.1:10700000-10707500 GCA_030159135.1 Actinidia polygama | reverse complement strand
TGTATATTCCTTTAATATTTGAATGAAGTTCTTATTATTTCTCCCCCCAAAAACAAAATTCGTGGCTTCTACTTTTGTTTTAAACTAAAACATATAAAGACGGTAATAATATACAAAGCAATATTTTTTTTTTGTACATAATCTCTACTAGTTTAAAAAATGTGATGAGGCCAGATTGGTTTCTACATTTTTCATTCCGAAAATTCCCCCAAGAAACAACAAATTCCTAGGTATCCTTGAAAATGGTATCCCCATGTTTTGACGATACACGACTTTTCCATCCCACATTCTTCTGTTAATCTTTGCCCTCATTCTACATTAGCAATGTGTGTGCTGCGCGAAGAGGCATGTCAGTTGTCTCCGATTATTCTTCTCTCCAAGATATGGCGATGGCGGCGGCCTCCAACTCTTCCAAGACATTAGTTTGTGCAAAACTTACATCTCTTCAATCGAATGGACATGCCTCGGTTAGCAATAATTCCATGGCCATTTTAGACTGGATTTTCAAACCGAGAAGGTGGGGTTGAAGAGAAACACAAATGAACGATACTGGCTTCGTTATTAGAATTTCACTGGTGAATTTCCTTGATTCTGTAATTGGCTTCTCCTTTCTCGTGTATCTGCACGGCTGGTATGTTTGATTTCATCACTGAAATGACTCTGACTCCTTGTAGGAATTTGATTCACAATGAAACAAATAGAAAATGTGTTTCAACACATCTGAATTATTATTGTCTTGTTGCCGCTCAGTCTCTCCATAATCTTTTGCACTTCCCATCTTCCATCATGCCTCTTTTCCTTTTGCGTTTTGTCTATTTCTAATTTGGTCTCTAATATTGTTACTTTGAAAGTCCTTTCTGCAGCATGAAAGATTGTTAAGGAGAACCATTAAAAGTACAAGGATCTGATTGAAGCTATATCAAACTTAAAGGGCTACTAGTGTAAATAAGTTGTTCAGTTTGTTAGTAAAAACAGTTAGTAAGTGATAAGTGTAAAGCAGTCATTGGTTAAGTTTTTTTGTTAGTTAGATGGTGAGGGCTATAATCAAGGGCTTTTATATTGTAAGGGACACTGAAGATCAATCAACAAAACACTTTCTCTCTCTACCATATTTATTCTTTCATTTTAGTTTCGATCACGTAGAATCTGTTCTTAGATTTCTTCATGGTATCAGAGCAAGTGATTTGCGTCATTCAATTCGAGTGTCTCAGCAAAACATATACACACCCAGACTTCACTCCCAACCACACACACACTCACGCACAAGAGAGAAATTTCTCATACCATGTGGCTTCTCCCACTGTAAGTCTAGTATTCCCCTTTCTATTTTTTATTTTCTGTAGTGACCGTTCGAACGTTACTTTATAGCGTTCGAACGTAAAGAAGGATTTTGGCCATACGTTCGAATGCCCCGTTCGAATGCTAGGAAGGATTTTATGCAACAACCTGACTCCTTAAACTCCATTAACCCCGTGAATGATAATCAAAGTGGATTATAAGAAATTAGTGATCAAGAAACCAAATATAAGTTAGAATTTAATTAAGCCATAACTTGAAATTTCTGCCCAGTTTTCCTCTAAGCGTTCGAACGCCCATATGAGAGTTTGAACGCCAAGGCTAAAAACCAGATTTTCAACTCTCGCACTTATCGAACTATAAGCAGGAAATTCAAACCCTGCCCAACCAAAATCCTTCTTAGCGGTTGAACGATCTTTCGAATGCCAGATCCAGAAATCCTTCTTAGCATTCGAACGCTTAAAGGGACGTTCGAACGCCAATAGTAAAAATAGAACATAAAAAGGAAACAACAAAGTTAGAGTGGGGAGAGCCACATAGGATAAAACCCCATGTGTCTCAACAAAACATATACACACCCAGACTTCACTCCCAACCACACACACACTCACGCACAAGAGAGAAATTTCTCATACCATGTGGCTTCCCCCACTGTAAGTCTAGTATTCCCCTTTCTATTTTTTATTTTCTGTAGTGACCGTTCGAACGTTACTTTATAGCGTTCGAACGTAAAGAAGGATTTTGGCCATACGTTCGAATGCCCCGTTCGAATGCTAGGAAGGATTTTATGCAACAACCTGACTCCTTAAACTCCATTAACCCCGTGAATGATAATCAAAGTGGATTATAAGAAATTAGTGATCAAGAAACCAAATATAAGTTAGAATTTAATTAAGCCATAACTTGCTGATGTGCAATTCGTTTGCAACTGAAGATTAAGGCACGAATTCAAAAGTTAGGATTTCATTTGTTCGAAGCTATGGCAACTCGAGAGATCTGAAGGCAGTAATGCAACTGCTATGCTGATCGGTTCGGTAACTCTACCTACATCTTTGATCTTTCTAGTGTCCAATTTTCACATTCATCACTATTAAGCTCAATTCCATAAACTATAGCTTGTGGCGAACACAGATTCAGAATGTGTTAAGAGGCAAATGGATTTCTAGGTTATGTTGATAGATCCATTGATTGTCCTGTTTCCAAAATTGAGGACTCGAATCGAACAGTTGCAAAACCTGATAGAGCATTATGGTTGTTGATTGATGGCCAGTTGTTAACATGTTTGTTGGCCACAATTTCTATTCAGATATTAACTTAGGTTCTTGGATTAGAACATGCAAATCAGGTTTGGAAAAGTCTTGATAAGCGATTCAACTCTTTGTCTAGATCACACATACATGATTTGAAGAACAATCTTTTTAATCTGAAGAAAACATCAACAATTCAAGCATATATAAAGGGAAGTGCACATAGATTAGCTGCTGTAGGATCTATTCTAGATGAAGATGAACTTGTGTATTACACATTGAAAGGATTGCCTCATGCGTTTGATTCTTTCAAAACAACTGTCAGAACTAGACCTGAGCCCATAAAATTTGATGAACTAGTGTCACTTCTAAATGCAGAAGACATGTACATTGTAAAAGATCAGGCTGAATCATCTGTTACTTCTCATCCTGCTACTGCTTTTGTTGCGTCTTCATCTCAGACTCCACAGAATCTGTATACTCAGTCATACAAATCTGGAAAGCCCTACAATGAATCTTCTAATTTTCACAGAAATGATAAGGATCAAATTAGAAATTTTCTCAGAATAATTTCACTGATTCTAGTAAAGTTGCATGTCAGATTTGTAGGAGAACATATCATCTTGCTATCAACTGTTATCATAGGCTCAATCTCAACTATCAACTGTGAGTGCCAGGTTCAGGATCATCTGGTCATAATCAGTTCAGAGGAAATTTGCAGTTCTATCAACCAAATGTTAGAGCTCAGAATCAGAATCAGTCTGGAAAGTATCATCCTTAGAGTGGTGTTACTGCTCAATCTCCATCATTTCCTATGTATCAGCCACAGATAGGCAGTCCTTCCGTGCAAATGATGCCACAAGCTCACTTTACACACAATCTTGAGTCCTTTTCACCCACAAACTGGTATTTTGACAGTGGAGCATCTAGTCATGTTACCAATGATTTGTCTAATCTCTCTATTCAACAACCCTATGCAGGCACTGATGGAGTAATGATTGATAATGGAGCTGAGTTACAGATAGCACATTCTGGTAAAGGGCGTCTTCCTACTCCTTTTACTCAATTTCCTTTGTCCAAATTTTTTCATGTTCTGTCTATTTCACACAACTTTCTCTCAGTTTATCATTTCTCAAAAGATAATAATTTCAAACTTGTTTTTGATTCCCATGTTTTTTCATTCAGGACAATCAAACCAACAGAGTACTCCACAAGGGTCCCTGCCTCCAGAGTCTCTACCCTCTTCATCACCAATCTGAACCGTCCTTTCACACTGCTTGCTTTAGTTCTCCTACTTCTGCAATGCTTTGGCATAGGAGACTTGGGCAACCTAGCACACCATTATTTCTTTCTCTTGTTAATCAGTTTCAATTACTTGTTACTAAACCAGTTGCATTTGATTGCTACTCTTGTAATGTTGCAAAAGCTCATAGACTTCCCTTCAATATCTCTAGTACCATAACTCATTCTCCTTTTGAATTGCTGCACATGGATGTGTGGGGTCCTGACCCAATCCCTTCCTTTGAAGGATTTAGATATTATCTATATTATAAATCACAACTGCGTTTGAATCTCAAATCTATTTCTCGCTATCTACGGCTCAAATTCATTTAAGTTGATCCTACGGCTCAGAATTTACCTCAAATTATTTTTTCCCGCCTAAAAACATCACTTTCACTTTCTCTCCTCCCATCACTTTCACTTTCTTTCTCCTCCCATCACTTTCACAACCAACCTTCTTTTTTTTTTAATACCTCTTTATTCTTTTTTTTTAAAAAACATAAAGTGGGAGTAAAAAATTCATAAAATTTTATCATAATTTTTTTTACATAAAAATTCGAAAGTGAAAGTAAAAAAAAAACAAGAATCAAGGGGGATTAAAAGAAAAAAAATAAAAGGGTTATAAAATATTTTTTTTTATATAAAAATTTGGAAGTGAAAGTAAAAAAGAAAAAAAAAAGAATCAAGAGGTATTAAAAAAAGAATAAAATGGTTGAATTACAAAATTGTAGTTTGAGAAAAAAATTGAGGGTAAAAGTTAGAAGTAAAAAAAAAAGGTCACATCGAGGGGGGTTGTCAGAGGTTAAAAAAAATAACTTTCTTATGTTAGTTTTAGATTATATTAGTTAGTTTATATTAGTTAGTTTTCTGAAAAAGTAACTGAGAGTTATTTTATTTGTGATTATTTTTTATTTTTATTTGTTTTTCTGCGATGAAGAATCATCAAAATCGATGAGAATTTTTTTATTTTGCATAGTGCCTGTGAGCACGGGCAATTACTAGTCTTTTGATAATGGATGATTGTACTAGATATGTTTGGGTTTTTCCATTACACTATAAATCTGATGTACAATCTGTTGTGACTGAGATTATAAATTTTGTTTCAACTCAATTCCAATGCACTGTTAAAACCTTTAGATCTGATAATTCAGGAGAATTTGTGAATGGTCATCTTGCTCATTTGTTTGTTCAGTTTGGTATAGTTCACCAGACTTCTTGTCCTCGCACTCCAGAACAAAATGGCATTGCTGAGAGAAAACACAGACATTTGATATAAACCACTATCACTTTACTCTCTCAAGCTAACCTTCCCATTCAATTTTGGTTAGAAGCTCTTGTTACAACTGTTTATCTTGTCAATAGATTGCCTAGTACTGCTGTTAATTTTCAAATTTCCTATAAGCTGTTGTTTCATAAGGATCCTGAATATACTTCTCTCAAACCTTTTAGATGTTTTCCTTGGCTTCAACCATATACACCTAACAAGCTTAGTCCTAAATCTATCCCATCTATTTTTTTTTTGCGATATTGCACCAACACCAAGGGCTATAGGTGTTATGATCCTATTTCCAAGAAAAAATTATACATCCAGACATTTACTAAACTCATTGCTTCCTCTTCTTCTTACACTGTTTCTCCTCTCAAATTCAACATACTCTTGCTTGTTGT
Organism: Actinidia polygama; assembly: GCA_030159135.1. NCBI lineage: Eukaryota > Viridiplantae > Streptophyta > Magnoliopsida > Ericales > Actinidiaceae > Actinidia > Actinidia polygama. The sequence continues at coordinate 10,702,008 of BRYF01000004.1, read as the reverse complement.
GATCCTATTTTACCTTCTGTTGTTTCTACTTTACCACCTCCTTCATATTCTACTTATACTCTCATAAACTCTTCTTCTAGTTCTTCTGCCTCTCTTGATCATTATACTTCTACTACTCATACATCTTCTCAGTCTGCTTCCAATGAGCTCCTACTAGATCCGCTTCCCTCTGTAACTAACTCTGTACCACCACAGTTATCTTCTGAAACTCTACCCTCAGCTCCCACTCATCATATGATGTCTAGATCCAAGCATGGCATTGTCAATGCTTCTTCACCCACCACTGAACCTCATACCTTTTTTGAAGCCATTAAACATGCAGTATGGAAGGAAGCCATGGATCAAGAGTATTCTGCTCTCCATCACCAATGGTCTTTAGTTCCTTGTCCATCTAATGTTAACTTGATTGATTGCCAATGGATCTATAAGATCAAAAGAAACTCAGATGGTTCTGTTGCCAGATACAAAACACATTTCGTGGTTCATGGAAATCAGCAAGACCCTGGTCTAGATTTTACAGAGACATTTAACCCAGTGATTAAACAACCTACTTTGAGGGTTGGTTTTATCATTGGCTCTCTCTCACACAACTAGCCCTTGAAACAATTAGATGTTTCTAATGCCTTTTTACATGAGGTTATTGAAGAAGCTATTTACACGAAGCAACCTAAAGGTTATATTGATTCTGTTCATCCTGAGTATGTTTGCAAGTTACACAAAGCCTTGTATGGCCTAAGACAGGCCCCCAGGGCTTGGTACTCTTTGTTAGCTGCTTTTCTGCATTCTGAAGGTTTTGTTAATAGTGCTGCTGATGTCTCTCTTTTCATTCTCAACAAGAATCAGGACTTTGATTCTATTACTGGTCTATGTAGATGATCTTATCATCACAGGCAATAATGCTGCACTTCTTTCTCAGTTTGTTTCTACCTTACGTTCCACATTTGCTATGAAGGATCTTGGCAAGCTCAATTACTTTCTAGGCTTGGAAGTCACCTATTCGCCTACTGGTCTACTACTTACCCAAACTAAATATGCCATGCGGAAATTGCACTTTTGGCGACCAGAAAAATAATCACCCAAAGTTGTATTTTAGTCATTAACACATATTGGCGACCAATAGATCAATACTCGCCAATCCTAATTTGGCGACTAATATAGCAATAGTCGCAGAAAATATGATTCAGTGCCTAATGCATAGTTGATGAAACCATGTTACAACGACTAAATATATGTGGTCGTTGAAAGACATTAGTCGCCAATAATCATCCTTTGCCGACAAATATTTTAGTTGCTGTAAACGAAACGGGTTTCAAATTTATTTGTCACAAATGAGGTCAATTCGCGAATAATAAAATGTAGGGGAGGAATCTATAATTTAATTATTAAGCACACAATTTTCAAACCTTTCATATCAGCAGAACTTGAAACCTTACCCATCACATGCAAACACCTTACCACTACACCGACTTCACTTTTCTATCTATAAAGTATCTTTTTATTTATTATGAATACATCTATCAATCTATTACCATTGAGAAAAAAATATGTTTTTTATTTTAATATTTTTATTATATAAGAAATTATTTTAAAATTATATTATTTTTTATTAGTAGCCACAACTAAATTTCTCGAGTCGCCTAATTTTTTCACATTTTTTTGGATTGTGGAGCCAAAAGAATTTGCGACCAACTGAATTTAGTCGCCCTATTAAAAACAATTCTGAGATCTTTTGCGACACAATTGTCAGTTGCCAAATTATTTCCCACGTTGGAGAGTTGTGCCAGACATTTGGTGATTAATTGGATGTTTAGTCGCCAAAAATCATGTATCACCGACTAACATTGAATTAGTCGGAAAATTATAAACTTTCGGCAACTAATATGATTTAAATCGCCAAATACCTCTTAATGACGACTAGCTTTTGTTGGTTGCTAATTTTGTTTTTTCTTGCAGTGATGCTTCTGACATTCTTACCAAAGCTGGCATGCATGACTGCAAACCCAGTTTT
>BRYF01000004.1:10657500-10662500 GCA_030159135.1 Actinidia polygama | reverse complement strand
ATATAGTGAGAAGTGATGTAATAAGAATGGGATCATAGCCAGATGATCATGAGTGATATCATGCCATATATATTATGTTAGGGTCGCTACTTAATTACTGGTGTTCGTTGAACGGGTGTATGTGTAATACCCCAACTCGTAAATTAATTTACTTTATTATAGTAAGGGTAAAAATATAATTACATCGATAGCAATTTAAAATTTTTTGAAATTTTTACGATAATAGGAGTTATACTCGAAAATATTTTCTGATAAAACGGAACAGAAAGCTAAACAATATAAGCCACATGGTTGGGTGACTCACACCATGAGCCATACCCTGACCCATAACCTAGCCAACCACTCCCCCTCCCAAAGTTAATCAAACCCATACCCACAAGTCTTGTCCTCCAGGAAAATTGATGGGGACATTCACGTGCAAGAAAGGAGAGAAAGAGAGATAGAGAAAGAGAAAGAAAGAGAGAAAACTAAGAGGAAGTTTGGTTAAGGAAGAGGAACAAAGAAAGAAAGGAGAAAAGAGAGAAAGAAAGAGAGAAAGGAAAAGAGAGGAAGAGAGGTGAGCTCGGGAGGAGAAAGAAGGAAAGAGAAAGAGAAAACAACGTAGAACTCGACACTGAAAAAATGATTTTTGTTTCCTATTGAGGTAAATTCAATTTCTTTCCTTTTTTCTTTAATAAATTCTTTCATTTTGAACCTATTATTGAAACTCATGTCTAGCATAATTAAGCTTCCAAAATATTCCAAAATTTTATCATTTGAACACCTTTCTAGAATCGAATTTTGAATAGGTTGGTATACTTTTTATTTTATGGACCAATAATTAGTATTTTGGGTATAACTCCCTAATACGAGATCCGTATGACTTGATTCGAGTTGCATATGAAAGTTATTTCAAATACTTACAACTATCATTTATGTGTTTTTCCTAATTTAGAGGTTTAGTAGCTCAAAATAGGCTTGGAAGTCAAGCATAAAATCTATCTCGTCCTGGATCGGTCCAACATTTCCCTGACTAGTCCAGCTTTTTCTCAAAACATTCGGACTTGTCTTGGACCAGTCCAACTTCTTCCCAATCGGTCTAGCTTTCCCGAAAACCTACTATTGTGTCCGGAACTGGTCCAACTTTTCCCCAACTGGTCCAAATTGTTCCCAATCGATTTAAACCCAATATTTTATAAATTTAAAACCATATTGAGTTGTCTAATATCCGATTCACTCCTGATACCTTATACACACTTACTACTTTTATATTAGACATATTAAACGGTAATTCAATTAAACAAATAAGGTAATCTAAAGAACAATTAAAGAGGATTAAATTCAGAATTGTTAATTACAGGACCGGAACCCGAGGAATCCGAGGAAGCCTTACCTTAACTTACAACCAAGCAAGAAAGGAAAGAACATGATATAGATCTAAGGTGAGTCTTGTTATGTTTTACTTACTTAAAATTTAAAATTTTATAGTGAAAGTATGTATGTTTTTATTGATTAAACATGATTACATTTTATGATTAAATGCATGCTATATTTTAAATGTTCCATGAAATATCAAAAATAATTATTTTAAAAAATTATGTTTTAGACGACACATGGTTCAAACGGTGCCCATCCGCTAAGAGAAAAGAATATAGCGAGAGGTGATGTAATAATGATGATCATAGCCAGATGATCTTGGGTGATATTATGCTACATATTTATTGGGGTCGCTCCCTAATTTCTAGTGATCGTTGAATGGGTGTATATGTCGCAAGGGTCAATCCAATATGATTTCGAATACTTGATGTGAAATCAAGGTAAATGGTTCTAGATGTGCCAATAATTGAATTGAAAAAGGATTAACAAAATTAAACGATTTCATGTTGAATTGAATTGATGTTTTATAATTTCATGATCACTTGTTAGTATTATATAACTTGACTAACACTAACCTAATTCTTAAGACAATAAAGTGGAACGCGACTGAAGGCAAATGATCTTAGTCAATTTTTGTTGATCTATGCTACATGCTTAGCTTAGGAATGTTAGTTCTTTTGAATATTATAGTTTTGGTGACGGTTGTGCCGATCTTGTGGCCAGAATCGTAGTTATGAATATTTATATTCAGGAAGAATGTAAAGTTATTTGTATATTTTTGTATGACACATCAAGTCTAGATAATTTTAAATATGCTTTCGTACATATTGTTGCATTTGAATGTAAATGTCTTGAATGACAGAAAAATCTCTAAACTAGTTGAGTAGTAGGCCTTAGTGAGTGAGACTCATTGGCCGGTCATGACGACACCTATTATAAGGGTGGACCCACGTGTATAAATGGGTTGTGTTGTGACAGTATGTGTCGCAAGAGTTAATCCAATATAATTTTGAACTCTTGACATCAAATCAAGGTAATGGGCCTAGATGAGCCCATGACTGAAATGAAAAATTATTGACGAAGTAAAGTTATTTCATTTTTTAAATGAATTGTTTTTTATAATTTCATGGGAACTTGTTAGTATCATATAACTTGAATCACACTAACCTAGTGCTTAAGACGTAATTGTACGTAATAATTTCAGAAAATGAGAACGAGGTAGAGCAAGACTGAAGGCAGGCGACCTTAGTCAATTTTTGGTTGATCTATGCCATGTACTTAGCATGGGAAAGTAGTTCTTTTGAACTTGCATAGTTTTGATAATGATTGTACCGGACTGTGGCCGAAATCGTAGTTGTATATATAAATATAAGAATACTTATATATTTTGAATGACACATTAGCTTTGGTTTAATTTAAATACGTTTTCGTATGTTTTGTTTGCATTCAAGTATAAATATCTTGAATGGAAAGGAAATCCCAAAACTGAGTTAAGTAAATAAGCCTTAGTGAGTGAACCTCACTGACCAATCACGATGACACCATAATAAGGGTGTACCCATGTGTATAAAAGGGTTGGGTCGTGACAAGGCCACAACTATTATTGCTTCATGGATGGCTATTCAAGATATAACCAAGTGTGTGTCTTCCCTGAGGACTAAGAGAAGACGACTTTCACATGTCCTTTTGGCCCATTTGCGTATCGACATATGCCATTCAGATTATGCAATGCACACGCCACTTTTCAGCGGTGCATGTTTCTATTTTCGGATTATCTTTCGAGAGTTGCCTCTACAATCTCACTAAAGTGCTCAAACGATTTGTAGAGACCAATTTGATCTTAAGATGGGAAAAGAGCCACTTCATGGTACGTGAAGGCATTGTTTTGGAATACATAGTGTCCAAGAGGGGGATAAAAGTTGACATGGCTAAAGTCGACCTCATCTCGAAGCTTCCACACCCCTCGTCAGTAAAGTAGATTAGGTCCTTTTTGGATCATGCTAGTTTTTATCGGCGATTCAATAAGGACTTTAGTAAAATCTCTAAGCCCTTGTGCGATGTTCTCGTCTAGGATGCTCCTTTTGAGTTCAATGAGGCATGCGTACTGTAATACCCCGAACCCATTAATGCCTTTTTATTTCATAAATTAAGACTAATTTAATTAATATATATGTTCTATTTTTTTAAGGTCAAAGTGGTCTAAATGACCAATTTAAAGCTAGGTTGCAATTAGAATGCTTAGAGGTGGGTATATGGAATAAATTTCCATGTGTTTGACCCCAACACTCCCATACTTACACATCCCAAACACTATCACACACACAGACAATTCGTAGAGAGAGAGAGAGAAGGATAAGAGAAGAGGAGGAGGAAGAAGAAGACCTTGAGAAATCAATCTAAACCAAGGAAATCCCACTATTGAAGCTTGAGGAAGCTTGAAGAAGGTAAAATACTAGCCTCATATATGTATATGTTGTATATATGGGTTTATGGTTTTGAGGGATTTTTGAGTTTTGCCTTAAATGCATTTAGGAAGTTTAGAATTTGTTTAGAGGACTCCCTTGAGTCCCAATTAACTAGTATTTGAAACCTAAAACTTTCTATTGAGAGAATTAAGTGTTATGTTAGAAAACCCCCAAATTTTCATGGGTTAGGGTTTTTAAAAGTTTTAATCCTAGATCTACTATGTTAGGATGAGTTGTGAGAGTTGAGTTTATTATTGTGGTCAAATTAGGTTCACCCTTAAGCCTTAGGAGCGTTGAAAGGGTTGAGTGATGTTTTGGAGAGTTTTGATAAAGTACAATGGTCATTTCTGTTGCTATTAGCAGTTAGCATTCAAACGCTAGACCCAGCATTCGAACGGTATGAACAAACTGCCTTAGCGTTCGAACACCTATTTTTGGCCTTTCTGGAGCGTTCGAATGCCAAGAGAAGGGAAGTAGACATTTAGCCTTAGTGTTCGAATGTCACTTTTAATGCATTCTTAGCGTTCGAAAGGTAACTAGATATTTTGCCTTAACATTCGAACGTCTCTGTGCAACGTTCGATAGTCCAGAGAATTAAAAATCATCATTTTGCCCTAGTGTTCCAACGTCAGACCCAGCGTTCGAATGGTATGAACAAATTACCTTAGCGTTCGAACGCCTGTTCCAACCTTGGTTAAAGTGTTCGAACACCAGGACCATTTTCATATAGTTTTGTCCTTTTTTCCTAGGACATTTTTATTCATGCCCAAAGTTTGTTAAGCCCTTGAACTACCTAATAGGAGACTTAAGTCCATGTTTAAGAGGTATTAACCTAAAACGAAAGTACCTAAGATTGGGTCGAGAATTTATATTAGTTTAATTTTGTATTCCTTTGACGTAGTATTGACCCTTCATACCTTACATGTAGGAACACATTGCTTAGTGCCGAATCAAGTAAACCGAGGTGACTAACGTGATGTCATGAACAAAATTATCTACTTTCAAAAATATTTTACTATTTTTATATATTATGACATTTCCGCTAAAGCAAAAAATTTATATCAGTTAAAATGAGTATGCACAGGTGATCAACTGGATGTTGTTAAGTAGACCTTGGTGGGCAAGCCATCGTCCGGTCACGAGCCCTCAATCCACATAGGTCGAGTTGCGAGGCGTGAC
>BRYF01000004.1:10597500-10602500 GCA_030159135.1 Actinidia polygama | reverse complement strand
CACCAAGGTAAAGCTGAAACGAACGAGACCAAGCATGAAAGTTCTTTCCATTTAACAACACGTTGGTGACACATTGAGACGATTGAGAATGGGAAAGAAAAACTGGAACTAGGCTCGAAATTGGAAACATATGGGTTGGGGCAACCTCTTTGAGTGAGTCAGCCATCACCGTAGCACCAAGAACCAATCGTAAATTAATCAAACTCTTTTTTTTAGGGTATCATACTAAGGATTAGGCTAGGCCGCGGTGGATGGTGGTTGGACTAGGCTAGCGGCTGGTGGTGCGGCTACTGACATTAGGCTGCGACTATGGGCTGCATAGGGTGGGCAGTTGGGCTGTTCTGGGCTGCGTCTGGGATGGACTGATGTGGGTTGCACAGGGTGGACTACTGGGTTGTTTTGGGCTATTTGGGCTGCTGGACAGTTTAGGGTGGACTGGGCTGAGGGCTGCATAGGAGCAGGACTGGACTAGGCTGTGTTTGGGATGGATTGGACTGAGCTAGTGGACTCAACAGGACGTGGCTGGTGGTGGTGGTTGCGGCTGGTGGCCTAAACAAGACGTGGCTGCTGGTGGTGGCGGCTTCGGCTGGTTATTGGTGGCCTGCAATAGGACGTGGATAAGGGGGCGGCACAGAGGTGGATCTGGTGGGTGGTTGCTGGATAGAGATTGGACAGAGATTGGAGCAAATCTGGGTTGCACAGAGGCTGGGCAGAGCTGCACAGAGACGTGGGTAGAGGGGGCTGTACAAAGGTGGTGGCGGGTGGGTTAAGGTTTGGGCTGCTGTTAAGGCAGTATAGAGGCTAGGGTTTGGGCTGCTCTGATACCAAAAAGAATTTTAGAAAAGCTTAAATCTTATTTCTCCAAGAACTCTCAATATATAATACAATGTAGGACCTAGAATAGGAAAGAGAATAAAGAAAAACATATTAGATTAAGAAACTTCCTAATTAGATTAGGAAAGAATCTTCCTAATTCCAACAATACATGCCCGTATTGGTAGAGAGACTGTACATGCCATATCATTCATATATAATTACATACATTACATATTCAATAGGCTTGGACATCCTAGTCCAAGCTAAACAACATCAAATCTATTGTTCTTGCTACATGACGTGACTTAATCTATCTTAAAGTTTGCATTGTCAATATGAACTTCAAAACGTGGAGTTCTATTGATCTACTCTACTTGCTTGTCTTTGTTTCCTGAAATATTGTTACAAACAATGTTCCTAAGTATGATTGCTTAGCGTATAATCATAATATATGATATAGGTTTTAATATATATATAGAAGAAATGAAAATACTAAGGTAGATGCGTATAACATAACGTAACATAGTGTAAGAAAAAACATTTGCTCTTTCAAAATAATTTGTTCAAAATTCATTCTAATACTTGTGCCCGCCCTTAGTTGGGTATCATATGTCATAGTTCATGCTAAAACTTGTTATTTGACCGTGTGTATAATAGTCAACGTAATTCTTGAAACATATATTATGCACTATGACCTCCCATCCTTAGTCGGATGTACACGTCCTTAAATTAGAGTATGCCGGCTGAGTACCTTCCCGAAAGGTAGAAACATATGGTACAGAGGCATATTCTTACAAAATCTTTTCGAAAGATTGTCATCTAATCCATAGATTTGATTTGCATAACATAACATAATTTCATGCGTATATCATATCATAAAAGAATAATTTACTTTATTTTAAAGATTAATGTTAGTTATTTATTTGCGTATGTGTTGCGTTATACTAGTTCGTCGTGATCTTTAGGCTAGTCGGATTGATTCTTATACGTTTTATTTATTGACATGATAAGTATTAAGACATTTACTTAAGTGTTTATAATGTAATTAAGTTTATTTACCAAGGATTAGGCTAACTATGGAGGTTCGGTTTTTTAAAAACTGGTTTCTGTAACGCCTCAACCGGTTGGCAAAAATATTCAACCGATTGAGAAAATGTTCAACTGGTCGAGCTATTAAGCATGGTTAATAGCTTAAAACAAAAAAAATCAAGAGGAAATCACAAGATACACCAATCTAGTTGTAGAATGAGGCAGTGATGGATCAATTCTCAGCCAAGACACAATAAGTCTGTGTTTGGTTTGATGTAATGAAATGAACATTCCAGTATTTTGTTGATCAAAAAATAATAGAACTAGAACAGAGACATGACTATTACCATAGGCTAATAAAAGAATGTCTATTCAATTTTTATTTCATTCAATTCAATTCCTTAAACAATGAGAATAATTATTCTTACATCACTCTATTCCAATTACATTCTAATCTCCATTTTATTATTTTCCTTATAAAATCTATCTATCCAACCAAACACAACATAAAGGGTCTGAAGAAATATGGGTTTTCAAAACGAAAAGAGCAGATTGCTCTGTGGCAGAATATCTAAACTATAAAGACTTCTTTTCTATACGCATGTATCTGTACTCGACTTAAGTTTGTTTTGTTATGATTGATGACGGGTACATGGAAAAGGCAACTCGATGGTTAAGGATAAATAAGATGATTATGAAAATAGAGCACCATTTCACATCCCACTAGTACGCGTGACACTAAAAATTTGGAGATAGCTAGTAACAAGGCTTTGGAATGTTGTTGGCACGTTCTATACTATTTTAGAAGGAGCCAAAATGTGTTGGAAGCTTCTAGACCATTCGGAAGAGTTTGGAATATTTCAAAGTATCTTAGAAAGATCTAGAAGATGGTGGAAGGTTGGAGAAGATCCTAAAAGGTAGGAGAAGATTCCACATTGTTCTAGAAGGTTCTAGAGCATTGTGGTTGGGTGGAGATCCTGGATATTTTTATAGGAATTTTCTATCGTGTGAATCTAGTCCATTGGATCAAAAAGATCCTAGTCATCCATTATGGGGGTGTTTGGCTATAAAAGGGGGAGACATCAACATTTGTGTGCGTTCTTACTACACTTGTGAGAGTTGTAGCCTTGTACAAACCTGTATACTTCTCCTGTATGGTGAAAAACTTCCTTACCCACATTTGTATACTTTTGGGGTGTGTGAGTGAGAGCTTTATCGAGGGCTTACACGTGAGTGTTCTGTCTAATTGCCGCATGGGTTGCAAGTAGTCAAAATCTTGGACCGTGACAACCAACTCACTTAAGCTATGTAAAGAACATGACCTATTGTTGCTGTCATTAAGCTTGTCTAAAAATTAAAACTATCCAAAGTGACTCCATGAGAAAATTGTCTGGCTAAGTGCCACACAGGTTGCAAATAGTCGAAGTCTTGGACCATACAGGTTGCAAGTAGTCGAAGTCTTGGTTAAGCATGGGGTAATTATCTAGAAGAAGAAGCAAGACGCCACAAGACCATGCAGGTCATTCACAAGTGAGGAACAAGAAGATGGCCCCCCCCAACAAAAAGTTTGAGTGGGAAGGTAAATGCTTAGGATAACATAGGATGGAAATTAACTCAAAAATATATGGTAACATATTGTACCCCCAACAAAAAGTTTGAAGAGAAAACTAACCACCAAATTCTCCATAAAATTAGGTTCATATATAAATCACCTTAAATAAAACCACGTATTTCAAAGCGATCAACATAAATAGTAACTTGGGGAATAAAGTCTAACATTGTTAAGTTTTCGAATACCTATCGGACGCCTGGTTCATATCTCAAACATCATAGGAAAGAACAATCAAAAACTACAGAGACAAAGTAACTTAAAATCAAAATGAGAAGCAAACAGAAAGAAAAATCAATGAATTTTTTGTTCATACATTGCCAATAATATGAGCCTTTGGGATTCAAGAGTTGTTTCAATTTTCAAATTAATTTTGCAGAATGCTTATTAAAAAATTATTTTTGAAAACAAAAATATTTATTATTTTATATAATATTCATTTTTATAAAAAAATATTTTTTAAGAATTGAAAGATGAATTTTTATTTTATATAATATTCGTTTTTACATTTTCTATTTAAAATCAAACAAGGAAATTGTTTCCCTCTCCTTATCTTTCATTTTCTTTACAAAGCCAAACAATGAAAACTACCCTTCCTCCTCCCCAACATTTCTCTTTTATAATCATGTTCCCTTCTTCTCTCTTTTTTTCCCCTGAATTCTAAGAGAACATAGCTTCTCTACATTGTATAGTGCAGTTCAAGTATTTTGGACTTTATTTTGCGTCTATTTCGATAATTCAAACCGTTTATATTGCAAACTCCGTCATGAAGATTACTACTATAAAATGTTATTTTGATGGATACAAATCAATATTCATTTAATAGTATTTTATAACTTAATAAATGAGTGTATCACATATGATCATACTTACTTATCTTAATATACATTGATATTAATCGATTTTTGATTTATATTTGCTTAATGTGATTTTTTACAGTGTTAAACTTCTTTATAATAACTACAATATGCACAGTTTAGATCATAAAAATAAATTCAAAATGATTATACTGCACTGTGCAGTCCAAATTTTTTACCGAGAAAAGCTGCGTTCATTCCAAAAAGCCCCCATCATTCCCATGAATTGACAGATACATACAGTCAACCCTCACGTGCGTTTCAGGTGCAGCTAATGCCTTAACCATTCCACACACATAAATAAACCTACATAAATACGTTAACGTTATCACTCTTCAATGTGTCTCCCTTTTACATACACTAAATAAGAGAGAGGAAAAAAATGGAGGTAGAGAGAGTCCAAGCCCTGTCCCATGGGGGCCTCCACGAGCTACCGGCCCAATTCATCAGGCTGCCCCACGAGAGGCCCGAGAACAGCAAGGCAGTGGAAGGGGTCACGGTACCCGTGATCTCGTTCTCTCAGCTGCACGATGTGGTGGTGGAAGAAATATTCAAGGCTTGTAGTGAATGGGGATTTTTCCTCCTCACCGATCACGAGATCGAACCGTCGTTGATCGGACGGCTAAAGGAGGTTGGAGAGGAATTCTTCAAGCTCCCACAAAAGGAGAAGGAGAGCTATGCAAATGATC
>BRYF01000004.1:10580000-10585000 GCA_030159135.1 Actinidia polygama | reverse complement strand
GCTTGGTCGTAAGAAGACTTGCTTGAAATTGACCTGGAGAGAGATTGTTCGATATCACTCAAATCAGTTAAACAATTAGAGCTTATTATGTCCAACCAGATTGAGTACGCCGACATGGTGTTTAGAGGATTCTCGAATCTAAGCTATGCTATTCAAAATGAAGAAGGGCCATCATTTCTTCTAGCCAAACAGTAAACTACCCTTTGCAAACCTCTTTGATCCTGTTGATTTTCTTTAGGAAAACATTTTAGATAGTCATCCCCCACACTGGGGTAGATAAAAGAATCCAAACAAGGGATGGAGTGAGAAGGAGATAGATCGAGGAAAGGGTGGAAGTGAGAAAGCAAGATAGAAAAGGGGAAGATAAAAAAAAAGGAGAGAACGGGACCAAAATTTGGTGGAGATAAGTAATAGAGAGCCATAGAGATGGAGTTTAATAATACAAAAAAGAGAGAGATGGGGTTGTCCCTAAATAATCCAATATTAGGCAAAGGGGCAAACTGATGGATAGTGATAGATGGTTGCTAACCTCCAACCCGAAGTTGACAATTATTTGAGCCTCATTTACCTTTTCTTTCTTAGCCTTAAACCTTGGCCTCCGTTACAGTCCAAATGAAAGTTCTTGCCGATTGAAAAATATGGCTTAGAAGCGAGAATCCATGATTAAAAAGCCATTATACATCCCATGAGTAGGGGCATTAACATTTTTCCCTGTGATATGGTGGGAAATGCAATGTAAGCAGAAGGAGAGTTAAAATACCCAAGTCAACCCTAACTTGAATTATGTAATGGCTTGATTCCTACTTTGGGATTCATACTCAACCTTAAAGTCTAGAGGTTCGGTCACTCCCATCCCCGAATTCTTTGGTTGGTTGAATCTACACTAAGGGCATGCATTGTTGTCAAAGATTCCTATACGAGAGGGCATGAACCCGGCATGACGAATGTGGCAGCTTTGGAAGAAATCTTTAGCCGGAAAGCCGATTGTCATCAAGTTCTTAGTTGCATGTTTTAAGTACTTGACAAAGCATCGATTTCTTTCTATTCTTAAATTTTTTTAGATCAAAATGTTTCAAACTAATGGAGACTTTGTGTAATTGATCATAGATTTTGAAAGGAAATTTTCACTATCTACTTTTATGGGAAAAGTCTTGACCGTAATAAATAAAGCCCTAATGACCTGCTTGCTAAGTCTGAGAATAAAAGGAAAAGGAAAAATAGGGAACGACACTCATACGTAAAGCATAGTGAAAGAGTCGAGTCTTCTTTTGTATTGTATAATTCCTCATTTTAATTTTTCAAATTTTGCAGTTTGGCCCCTTGACTCGTGTTTGTTTTATGAAAATAGTCTAGAGTTTCGCACATTTTCAAATGCCCATGCATCTTCTAGTTTTTCAAACTCCATTGTCCATCAAGATGAGAGTGAAAATGGATTCAAAAAATGAAGAGCATTCTGAAAAGCAAAGATTTAATGAACAAAGTAGAAATTTGTCCGAGAAAGTTACATCGCAGGAATTCTAAAACTTCGATCCAGTTTGAGAATTTGCAAAAGGCCAAAATCAATTATGCCTTCTTTTAGCAGACCTATTTCCGTTGGTAGTAGATCTGGTCAGGTCCGTTCGATCCCTGTTTCACATGGAATATCAAGTTCAAACCCTAATATGATGTTATGCATTGTCCAAAAAGATTTGGAAGGTCCAATGAGTTAGAAAAATTATTCTGAATTGTCTGGAATCGATACATCCGTGAATATGGATTTTTTCAGAATAGTGTGATGAGGTCTGATTGAATTGTCTGTGGAATGCTAGTAAAACCATTAGAATTTGTCTGGAATCATGGTGGAACCATAGGAATTTGTATAGAATCATGATGGAACTATTAGAATTTGTCTGGAATCATGGTAGAACCATTGGAATTTATTTCGAATCATGGAGGAATCATTGGAACTTTTATGGAATCATGGTGGAACCATTAGAATTGTTGCAAAATCGTGGAAGAACCATTGGAAGGTGTCTTGAATAATAGTAGAACCATTAGAATTTGTCTGGAATCGTGGAAGAACCATTGAAATTTGTTTGGAATAATGATGGTACCATTAGAATTGTTGGAGAAACAAGGTGGAACCATTAGAAATTGTCTAGAATCATGGTGGAACCATTTAAATTAGTTTAGAATCATAGTGGAACCATTGAAATTGTTGTGGAATCATGGTAGAACGTTAGAATTTGTTTGGAATCATGGTAGAACCATTGAAATATTTATCTGGAATGATGATGGAACCATTGAAATTTGTCTGGAATTATGGTAGAACCATTGAAATTTGCTTAGAGTCATGGTAGAACCATTGGAATTTGCCTGGAATCATTGTGGAACCATTAGAATTGTTGTAGAATCATGGTAGAACAATTAGAATTTGTCTAGAATTATAGTGGAACCATTGAAAATTGTTTGAAATCATGGTGGAACCATTGAAATTTGTTTGGAATCATGGTAGAACCATTGGAATTTTTATCGGGAATTATGGTAAAAACATTAGAATTTGTCTAGAATCGTGGTAGAACTATTGGAATTTGTCAGGAATCATAGTGGAACCATTGAATTTTTTATGGAATCATGGTAAAACCTTGAAATTTGTTTGGAATCATGGTAGAACCACTGGAATTTGTTTGGAATCATGGTAGAACCACTGGAATTTGTTTAGAATTGTGATGGAACCATTGGAATTTATCTAGAATCATGGTGAAACCATTGAAATTTGTCTGAAGTCATGGTGGAACCTTTGGTATTGTTACGGAATCATGGTAGAACTATTAGAATTTTTCTAGGATCATGGTGGAACCATTGGAATTCTTGCGGAATCATGGTCGAACCTTTAGAATTTGTCTGGAATCATTGTGGAACCATTGGAATTTGTTTGCCATCATGGTGGAACAATTGAAATTTTTCTAGAATCATGGTAGGACCATTAGAACTTGTGCAGTATCATGGTGAAACTATTAGAATCTGTTTTAGAATGGTGGGGTAACCCCTAAAAATTTTGAATTATCCATTTTTGAATTGTGGTAAAACCACCAAAACTTTTGAACATCGTTTTTGACTTAGGTGAAACCAACTTAATCACTTTTGAATTATATATAGTGGAACCATTAAAAAAATTTAAAGGCCCTCTTTTGAAATGTGGTAGAACCATTACATAAATGTTTTTTGTATTGATGTTCTTTCGAGATATTTTTGTTTGGTCTATATATTATGACCTCTCAAAAATGTCTCGTCTTTCGACTTTGATGTACACTCATGTGGACACGTTGCTACACAAGTTTTGTCAAATAGGGGAATGTGTAGAAACTCTATTTTGATTGATCATAATATTTAGACCCACTATTTGGACCGTAACCTAATAACGAATGAATTGAATGCATACATTCTACGAACGAGTTGTATGTATAATTTGTCTCGAAGATCCCATTATTTTTCTTTAATTTTAGGATGAGAGATTGGGGTTTTTTTAGGGAGAATAAGTTCCAAAAAAAAAATTCAAAATATTTTGAAGTCCTAAAGTCAAAGATCCCTATTTTGAAGTCCTAGGCTCTCCTATAAATACTCTCATATTCTTCATCTAGAGTGGGTGGAGAATTTTAACGTTTTATATTTTTTTGTTTATTTCTCCATCAAGGAAATACAATATTCCAAATTCAAAGATCCCTATTTTGAATCCCTAGGCTCTCCTATAAATACTCTCACATTCTTCATCGCTGCAACCTTATAATTTTTATAGAGATAGGAAGACAAGAGAGAGAAAGAGATTTGAGAGAAAAATAGTGAGAAATAATGTATAAGATACAAAAAATATATTGTTTTTAGGGTTCTTCAATATGAAGAACACATCCAAAGAGTTCAACGAAGACCATCCGAAATTTCACGTTCAAAGTTCGAATCCGAGGGTAGTTCAAAGTGATCCAACAGTGAAAATCAAAAGCTAGCGTAGTCCAACAATTGAAAAAACAAAGAGAATGGTAAAATCTGAATCTCATAAGATGTAGTTCTTTATAGTTATTTTCTATTTATTTTTGTTTTTTTTTTGTTTTTTTACGAGTGTAGAAAAAAACGAATTTTAATTATTATCCTTTGTGATGTAAGAAAAATTATGAAGGCTTGTAAGAAGCATGTTTTGGGGGGAACAATGATAAATCTTAGGTTTATAGGGTTTTGCGGTGATTTCTTCTTTTTATTTTTTTATGTGTTACTTTTCTTGCATGTTGCATATTTAATCTGTTCATGCATTTACAAGTTAAATCAATTTAAAATATTGAGTAGAGCCTAACCATAGTGGTTAGGTTGAGTGGGTACCTAACATCTTTCCACTAATTACCTTAGCTATCACGCCCCGATTTTCATAATCCAAAGAAGTGAATTAAAAGACTTAACCCAATCGGTGTCACACCCCGATTTTCATAGTTGTCACGCCTGATTTTCACCATACTAACCAATCTACCTAACATAACCAATCAATGTGTTTTAATTTTGTTTCATAAAAGCTTTTTTCTAAAATCCACCATTGGTACGTGATGAAACACCACTCCGACTATGTTTTTTGTTATTTTGTTTTTGCTCAATAAAAATAATTTTCAAGAAAAGAAACACATCTAGTTTAGTAATAGTTAGAGACGGAAATAATGCCACAACAAGGCCCAACGTACAACCTCTAAAAATATATAACAATAGTAATGCAAGTGATATACGACGACAACAATGCCATCACCGGGCTCAATATACATCAAGGCCACTACCAGTCTCAACAACAATATTAACTAACCTATTCAATGATATGACATGTAAATTTGGCATAATTAACTAATTAACAATCATACATGTCCATTTACATATAGGAAAGAACTGCAGGAGAAGTCTGCAAAATATTGGAACAGAAATAGCAAACTTCTAGTTCAGCTGCACTGAACCTTCAACATAGTGTACTTTAATCATGGTTCTTGAACAACGAT
>BRYF01000004.1:10520000-10522500 GCA_030159135.1 Actinidia polygama | reverse complement strand
AAGTTCCCCAAGTTCTAAATAAGACCTTTGCTTTAGTTGTTTTTTTTGTTACAGATTCCCCCAACCGTTATTCGTTAGTGAGCCATTACTGGATGAGGGAGCATATTCAGGACTTCAGACATTTGCCCCTCCATTCCCATGATTTAAAGACAAAAATAACCTCTTAGCCCCAGTTTGGCTAATTTTTTTTCTCATATTTTTTTGTTGCTTTGGTTTTTAAATTTTTTTCTCGTTTGATCAAAATTTTATACTTTTTCAGTTGCTCTTAATGAGAGGAATCTAAAAATATTAAAAAAAAAAACTTTATCATTCGAGAAAAAGTTCAATAAAAAAACTTATTTTTTCCCAATAATTAGTTAAATTCTTGTCTTTAGTAGGTTTTCTTCCCAACTAAAACAAAATTTTTACATATTTAAAATTATCTCGTCAAAGAAAATCAAAAAATTATATAATTTTGATCAATTGAAAAAAAAACTATAAAACCAAATAAATTAAAAGATTGTAAAAAAGCTAGGCCAAACTAGTCTTTAACGTCAATTACAAAAGACACTAGTAGTCCAAAGTCCAAAATCCCGCCTTTTCCGTCTCTCTGTTACGGAAAAAGGACGGAAAAGGCATAAAAGCCTCCCTCAATCGTGTTTGTTCATTTTAGTACTTATTCCCAAGTTTTCAATTAGTATGGTTTGTGAGATGCGTGTAAGCATCATAAAATCACTTACAAAAAGTGCAGTGTCTACGGGCAAATTTGCACACTCCATTAATGTCATAAGCTCAACAAAACTGATAAGAGAGATGTGTTATTATTAAAAACTCATAGAAATCCGTATAACTTAATTACTCCAAAATAAATCACAATTGAGTCTTTTGCTAATTACCATTCATTTGCTAGGCGGTCATTAACAAGTCCAAAATTGTTGAATAGCTTAATGCACATTTCACATAATTCAAGATAATTTGATAATAACGCATACTTATTTGTAGATCTTTTACACATTTATCAAGTCTAATCATCTTTTATAGCACATAAAATCTTATGGTGCTTCTCATTACTTTAAAATAATACACCATGTCACTAGTTTTCCTTTTATCTCTCTCTAAGAAAGCGGACATGAAACTACAAAGATGAATTCCAAAAGCTTTCTAACAAACCATATAACACAAATATGGTAACTTTTGACAAAAATATTTTCAAAAGGTACAAGATAAAAAGATAATTACCAAGAAACAAATTTGCAGGCGTATCAAACCAATAATGCTGATTTCCGATTGCCTATTTAGCATGATTTGGCTATAGACTATGATATGTTAATATAACCATTAAATAATCTTTGCCAATTTGTATTCAAGATCGTCTATAACTCTACTTTTATTCTGAAGCATTCATTTTTTGTGTTTGCTAAACGAAGTTTTTTTTTTACAACTCAGTATTTGGCTCCTTGGACCGATTAATCTGAAAAATTCATCTCATAGTTTACAAGTGGGTGACCCATTTAAAACTGATGCGAGGTCTTGTATGAAGTGACTTAACATAGAAATTGATATCGTGCGAATGAGAGTCTAACTCGAGATCAAAGACTTTATGAGACTCGCAGTGTCCACGTTATCACTCGCACCAACCTCTTTTTTTTTTAAATGAAGTTATAAATATGTCATTCAATATAATTAAGTTTTTGAACAAAAACAAATTGTGAAATGTAAGTTGAAGGGTAATTTTATAATTTTAGAACATGACGATGAAAAACAGAGTATATTTTGTAAAAAATCACGTCAAAATCATTACCAAATCGAACCTAAAAATATGTGCTATTGGAATACCTACATTGCATGCTAACAAGCTCATGATATACATTCTATAAAAGAGTATATATATATAAGGGAACAACAATTTCTATAAAGCCTAAAGTTTAGTGTGGGCAACGAACTTTTTTATATCAAATTTACAATATTAGAGTAACTTTAATGGTTGGAGCTATTTTGATAAAGTAAAAATAAATTTTTTGATTAGCTAGTGTCAAAATACAACCAAATGGTAATGTTATTGCATTTGTGCAATGCTATTTTGTCATTATTAGTCATTGTCAACATTGATTATGATTTAAAAAAGTCATTTCTTGTGCCAAAATTGGGACCAAATTTGGATTTGTCAAATTTTATTAAGAGATTTATCCAATCATTAGAGCTTCATTTTTAATTATTATTTGTCAAATATTGACAATGGTAAGATTTTTTTTTTTGAATACCTTGATATCCGACTCAAAGTACCAAATAATCTGGAAAACTAATTTTACAGTAGTCAAACCACATATAGACTGACTCAAAAAAATTACTAAAAATTGAATTTAAACCTATGACCTCAAAAGGCCAACTCTGAGTGGTTGTCAAACTCTCCATCAACCAATCTTTGGGTTTGACAATAGTAATACTTTTGACTAAATAGTGGAGTTGCTCAAATAATACCAAAATAACCAATGTTGTTCTTTCAACTACCTTATTTTAGAAA
>BRYF01000004.1:10502500-10507500 GCA_030159135.1 Actinidia polygama | reverse complement strand
AATCTGTATATTCCTTAAAATATGTAAACACCACTCACAAACAAACAACCTTGTGAACGCATTGAGTAATGTAACATAAAAAATATGTAGTATCCAAGGAAATCCAACATCAATAAACCATCATCCAGCGAAAACATATGATCAATAAATTTAAATGCAACCAATCACATTCTAACAAATAAAATCCCAACTATCAAATGTAAACACTCCATTTTGACCGGCTACAATATTTAGTTCTACTGTTGGATCATTGCCCGATGATCAAAGAATTCAAAGGATGAATTCTACTGAATTGAATGTGTAATTTTTCTAAAATTTTTCGTTTTGAAGAGAGGTTGTGGTATTTTAGGGAATAATAAGGTGTTTTTCAAGCATAAGTTTTTTTAAAATATTACTCATTAATTTTTTTTTAATTGAAAAGATTTTGTTTGTTTATATTAAGCCTTTTTTAAAAAAAATAATTAGCCCAATTATTTTTATGTTAGTAGCCCAAATATTTTTATAAAATAGTCCTTTTTTGTGTGTAAACCTATAACCTTTTTAGTTCAAATTATTTTTAACCCAAAATCCTTTCTTCATATATAAGCTCTTAACTTTTTAAATCTCAAAATATTTTTTTTAATAAAATCAATTTGCATATTAATAAAAAAATCACACTGAGCCCAAAAAAGTCCAAGAATTAATCTCGGACCAAGAGGCTTGCAAGCCCAGCGTGGAGTGATGTTGGTCTTGCCCACTGGGTTTGGATGGCAGCAGCTTATGGCGGCATCCTAAAGGTTGATCCCAATTTAGGATCACTTTCCTTAAAAAATTGGGATAGAGTCCAAATTTTTTTAACCTATGGATTCATTGAATTTGGAGCCCCCTCTTCACTTATAAATATTCCCTCCTCTCGGTCACCTTAACATTCTGAAAAATGATAGAGAGAGGGTGAGGGGAAAAAAAGAGTGAGATTAGAAAAAGAAAAATAATGTGAGAGTTATATTTAAAAAAAATATTCTAGTTTAGTGTTCTTTTGAGGCGAATAACATATTCAAGAAGTTCAAGGAAGACAATCCGACATTCATCATTTGAATTTCAATCTCGAGGACGATTCGAGGCGATCCAACGGTCGGAAAACACTCATCAAGAGTAGATTCTTATTCTCTTAGTTTTGTTAGGATCTATTATTGTAGTAAAAATCTAGAGATCAGGATTTCATCATCGTTCTTCGTGATGTAATAAAAAAAGTTAGTGAAACGTTATAATTTTATTCTTTTCTTTCAAGAACGATGGTAAATCTAAAATCTTTATATTTTTGTGGTGTCTTTTTATGTGTTAATTTTTCGCACTCGCATGATTGTATTAAAATAATTGTTCATAGAACAAGGGCTTAATTATTTAATGAAAATTTATTATTAATGTTGAGTAGAGACTAACTATGTGGTTAGACCGAGTGAATACTAACACTTTCTCACTTGGTACCATAGTCGACAGACCCATCTTTTGGGTTGAATGGGACTGTGCCCATCCCGGTATGACCTATAACTAGGTGACAACTCCAAAACTTGAACCTCTAATTTCAACCAACTTGGAATTGACAGAAACAACTAGTGATTATGGATCGTTGGTCTATCAGTAGTGATTGTATATAAGCAAAATAGGGTTTCCTCACTCATGATTTTTTAAAAATAAAAATAGAAAAATATCTTTTAAGCCATGACACTCAAAGTGGCGACTAAGCCATAAGTGGGCTAAACTTGAAAGCATTTTTGATTTATTAAATTAAATATTTAAGCCCTTTTTTATTTTTGACTTTTTATTTTTGCATATGTTTTTCTTCAAGAGCCTTTAGTAGTTGCTCACCCTTAGAGCCTCACGAGTTATGCCCGTATTGAGTAATTTCTTGAGTGAGAGCCATCTCATTGGGCCTTGTACCTTTATGATATATTAAAAGGGTAGAGGTGTACATCTAGTCAACCACTAAATCTTATCCGATGATTAATAATCTAAGATATACTTGGATGGATGGTGTATTACGAAACCATTTCTTGAGACAATCAGCCTAGCAATTATGTAGTTAACTTAGAACTCTTATCCCAAACTCGGACAAGGGTCCCTACATTAGGGTTCATGTATTGAGTCGGAATTGAACACAAATTTGACCAATTACCTGCCAGTTATCTGAGTGAATCATAAATGGATTTTTATCACATTTTAGATTGG
The DNA here is from genome assembly GCA_030159135.1 of Actinidia polygama. Lineage (NCBI taxonomy): Eukaryota > Viridiplantae > Streptophyta > Magnoliopsida > Ericales > Actinidiaceae > Actinidia > Actinidia polygama. The sequence goes on along the minus strand of BRYF01000004.1, from coordinate 10,505,295 downwards.
GGCTAAAAAGAAGTCCGAGAAGACCAAACTATACCTTGGTCACATGATCCAATTACAAACAGACTCAAGAGAAATTTCAAAGAAAGTCAAAGCCCAATGGAGCAAATGGAAGCCAAAATTGAAGCCCTTCGACAACAAATGGCCAAGATGCGAGCGATGATGGTCCAAGTTGTGACCCAAGTCCAAAACCAACAAAACCCAAATCCCCTCAACCAAGCTTTGCCTGCCCAACTCAACCCAGAAGTGAAACCAAACCCACTTGTTGCCTAAGATGATGCCATAAAAATCCAACTTGACTTGATCGACCGCAATGAAAGTGTACTAAGGAAGACTAAGGGGATTGAGACTACATCCTTAATGTCCCTGGCCTCTATTTGTTTGTCAAGGCCAAGTTGCCCAAGATATTCAAGATACCAAATGTAGACAAGTTTGATGGAACTAGAGATCTAAAGGTCCACTTAAGAATGTATGTGTGTGCTTTGATTCCCATGGGAATTCAAGACGAGTTGTTGGGGGCCATCTTTTCCAACGGACAATAACTGAAGTTATCTTACATTGGTTTCTTAACCTTGAACCTATTGAAACCAAAACTTGAGAGGATATATCCAACGTTCTTGTGTCCCACTATGCCTATAACACTTAACTTTATGTAACAACAAAGGAGCTAGAGACCACTCATCAAGATGCGAAAGAAACTTTTTTCGTATTCTTGGAAAGATCGAGGGCTAGTATTACAAAGATAACTACTAGGCCCACTGAAAAAGACCAAGTGAGGATAGTGATCAAGAACCTTTAACCCTAACTCATAAATCATTTAATAATCCAACCACTTAGCACTTTCAAGTAGTTGTATGATGCCATATCTAAGTGGAAGACGACATACAAAATGGATTTTTGGAGAAAAACAAAAACAAGGGGATGAAGCCAAAGAGATTTAGGGTAAATACCAAGTCGAGCAATAGTATGCCTACCAAAGTGAATGCCATTGACACGAGAGTTCTGCAACATGGAGGGAGACAAAAGAGAGTTCACTTCTTTGGGAGGGATGCCTCTGTCAAAAGCACTTGAGAGGCTCACGAGAGTCATCACCTTAAACCTCTTAAATCTACGCCTACACCAAAACCGATCCCGCCAAACTACAACCTCAACCAATATTGAGCTTTTCACTAAGGTCATGGTCACCTCACCGACAAGTGCATGCGTCTTAGGCATAAAATCTAAGACCTTATCGATGCCAAGAAGATAGCACCACGACAATCCCGCAATCCCAATGTCACTACCAACCCATTCCCCAACCATGCTATTCCACCTCAACTGCGTATCAACCAATTCGAAAAAGACGATCCAATCTGTGAACCAAGCAACCTCATCACACTTACCACCCAACCAACACCATTAACCATTGTCGCACCCGCCTTTTGAAGAAGAAGAGGGCGAACTTAAGTGGTTGTCCGAGGAGGAACCAATTTTTACTTGGTATACTGCCGACAATGTACCTAATTGGTTTGATTAAGAGGACGAAGATGAAGATGCCCGAAGAGAAAAAGAGCAAATAGAGTACTTAGACGCACTCTTCCTCCTTTAAGAGTTTGATTTGACTCTCATGGAAATCAAATGGTTCAACCGCTAAGACTGTGCAAGCCTTCCACCATCAACTGAATCCAATGACCAACACCATATATCAACTTCCTTGATAGGAGAAGGAGAAGGGAAACAAAAAAGAGAAGGTTGGTGAAATAATGATACAGGTGGGAAGACGAGATTGAAGACAAGAAGTAGTGGTTTCTAGCTCAAGAAGTTGATCCGAAGCATGTGGAGATAGCTTGGTATTGCCCTTCCAAGCCCACTGATGATTCTGATTAGAATGATTGGGAAAACCCACTGCCACTATCCGACCCATCCTTCGAACTACCAAAAAAGAGGAACCATATGATCCGACCATCAAGCCTACAAAAAAATTTCCCTACCAAAGAAAAGTAAGCCATCCTCCAAATCCAAGGAGCCAAATAAACCAACTTAAAGCCAACCTTGCCAAAATACTCATTGACTCATCCATCCACGCCATAGACCACGATGTCTTTGAGTTTGACCAAGATGATACTTGGTATCGCGATGGCATTAACCACCTTACCCCCGAGCTTGGAGGCTTTTTAAGTCACCTTATCTTGAACGAGAGAGGCCCCAAAGGCAGGAGATGGGGAAGGAGAGAGAAGTCATTCCCCAAGAAGAAGAAAAAGAAGATCATGTGCTCTAGGAAATGAAGAGGATGCAAGCCAATATCTTTATTTGGGGATTACTCATGACTTACCACAAGCATTGCCAAGTTGTCCTCAATGCATTGAACAAAGCCCATGTCTCTATTGAAACATCTCCCGAAGATTTAGTGGGGATGATTGCACCTGATAAGCTTGCCAATGACATAATTTTCACTAAGCAAGCCCTACCGCATGGAGTAGGAGACATACTCATTGACTCATCCATCCACACCATAGACCACGATGTCTTTAAGTTTGACCAAGATGATACTTGGTATCGCGATGGCATTAGCCACCTTACCCCCGAGCTAGGAGGCTTTTTAAGTCACCTTATCTTGAATGAGAGAGGCTCAAAAGGTAGGAGATGGGGAAGGAGAGATAAGCCATTCCCCAAGAAGAAGAAAAAGAAGATCCTATGCTCTAGGAAATGAAGAGGATGCAAGCCAATATCTTTATTTGGGGATTACTCATGACTTACCACAAGCATTGCCAAGTTGTCCTCAATGCATTGAACGAAGCCCATGTCTCTATTGAAACATC
>BRYF01000004.1:10465000-10470000 GCA_030159135.1 Actinidia polygama | reverse complement strand
TAGATATCTGGCAGTAAACTAGTGCTATTCTTCTACTTTCGGCACCAATCTGGTAAAATAATCCAATTTCTGCTTTATTTTTCTGAATCTCTCGGCTCTGATGGGGTCAATTTTCGTGGGGGATTCCCCAAAAGATGTAGATGCTATAAATTGCATAGTTTTCCATTAATTTTGTATTTAATAATTTTTTTTAATTAGTTTTTACTTTCCAAGTTCTTCACAAAAAATCCCCACTAAAATCCAAAATAACCCAATTTTGGATTAATTAAAAATTTAATAGTTTTTTTTAAAAAAATATTTTTTCAATATCTTTGATCGAGACGAACCTTGAAAAACATAAAGTTTTTCTATGAAAGATCACGGAACTTTTTTGAGAGCCAGAGAGAACTAATTTTGCGACGTATCCATAAATCGAGATTGTTCTTCCAAATTGGTAAAAGATCATCTCTAGCTAGCTAGCTCAATGGTTCAGTTTTAGAGAATTATTTTCAGAAATCTTATTTGGTTGACGATTCATTTGCAAATGTTATTCTCAGAAATCTTGGTGGTGTCATTCCTTGGTCATCGTTTATATTCATATTCATGATAATAAAATTATAAATTAATTTAAAGTTATCAAATTACATGTACTGTGAAAGTTTAAGGGGGAGAGTGCGATTTTTATTTCATCGAATAGAGAGAGATAAAGAGGAAACAAAATAATTTTGGCCCTATAAAATGAAAAAAAGAAGTCTTGAAATACCTAAGAATCTCATGCTTAGAAAGAAGAGTAGCTCGGAACTAAGTTTTACTTTTTAAAAAAATAAATGGCACCATCATTTTTTTCCTAACAGATTTAGTCATGTCAAAATAGGAAACCTCTCCAAAATTTTATAAACTAATACATATTCGTTACAAAAAATTAAAAGTTCAATGGGTTCAATTGAACCCACTAAAATACACCTAGCTTGTCCATGGTTTTCAGAACTTTTTTATGAATTTCTTTGGGTGAAGAGCACATTTCTGAGAAAATATTAAAAATAGCTTCAAATGTCTGAAAATTATTTTATTTTAAGTAAATAATATATCAAAACAGTATATTTTTTTATTTTGAAAAATAATTTTTAAAAACTTGTACGATTCGAAAACTGATTTTGAAAACTAAACCAACCAGAAAATTAGGAAAACTAATTTTGCCAAAGTTTGGCTAGGCAGGACCAATAGCTCACTGTCAGGACTCTAGGCTCTTGTTAAATTATGGCAATGACAGCTCAAATAGTCCCGCTGTTGGACATAGGGAAAGTACCAAAGAAACGAGAAATTTCTATTGCTTACTTAGGGGAATTAGTTCTTATTTTAGTTTAGTTTTTAGAATTAATTTTACATAATATTTTTTTTAAAAATTAATTCTCAAAAAAAATATTCATGAGGTTCATATATTATACTTTTTTATTAAAAATAATTTTAAATAATTTGAAAATATTTTTTCAAAAATAATTTCTTTTTTAAAAGTTCTCAAAAATAAAATAAAATAAAAATAAAAACAGTTAACCAAACAATTTTTTTAAAAGTTGGTTTTGCAAACAGGTGCAATAGGAATTCAACGGATCTTTCTAGTAAGAAAAGTACCCAATGGTGACATAATTCTCAAGTCTCAAACAGCACTGCCATTAATGGTGCTATACCTATATTTACACCAAAATCTTTTATTACAAGACTTGATAGGGCCTCATGAGGTCAGGGAATTTTTAAATTTTTGTTTCTTTGGGGGCTTTCAAAGTTTTCATATTTTAATCACAGGATTGATTAGAATAACATAGACTTTCAGGTTTCAACCCCATATTAAGTTTAACCTTAGTAGTTTGTCATTAGATATTTAGCATAAACATGTTTCTCAGGCCTAGGTGAACCATATGTGAGAAGGGAGCGCGTGTATGAATTCGCGACTTTCTGTTACTTCAATTGAACGATCAAAGATGTAGCCTATACCCACGTGACCCGTAAGGTTTCCAAATTTACTCATTAAAGCAAACTCTTAAAAAATGTTCGCTTGTGCATTTGCTTGACCATTGTCTAGTAAGTAGAGAAGAGCACGTGAGAATGGAAAGTCGGTTTGAAGACAGGATTAAGCTAGTTGGTATTGGTGTATGAGTGCACTATGCCTTGTGTATGCAAATGCTTGTAGTTATATATAGGCCTTGTTTGGCTTCTTGTCTTTTTCATATAGATTTTTTTTTTTAAATAAAGTTCTTTTTAGCTACCACTCTTAGGCTCCGTTTGATAATGCTTAAAAGTCAAGATTTTTTTAAGCTTACTACTAAAAAAGATAAGATTTTTTGACTTTTTTATTTTTTTAGCTTTATTTTAGATAAAAATAAGCAAATAAGTAAAAAGAAAAAGGAAAAAAAGTCAACTCTGACTGACTTTTTTGATTATTTTAAGCAAAAAAAAAAAAACAATCGAAAAACTCAAATAAGTTGATTCTAAACGGAGCCTTAGAAGTTGCCTTTCTTGGTTGCTTTGGCTTATTTTGAACACACTAAGCCATCTTTTAACTTAAACTTTTTAACTTTTTTCTTAACTAAGATGTTGCCAAACTGGTCATAAACGTTTGGAGTCCTTACTTAGGTTACTCAACCTTTGATTCAAAAACTTAAAACAAATTTAAATTGTATTTTGTGTTTTGTTTATTTGTAGCACTTTTCCAGCAGTAAAAAATAATTTTCATCTTATTTCTTTATTTTTTCTACTATATATATACGAATAAACACAGTACCACTAATAATTATAACAAGAAAATTCAAACTTTTTATACATGTAATTCGCAATCCCTATTCATTACTTATATCTCCTTTTACCGTATGTTGCAAATAAATTTAGCCTTAGATCCACTTTTTTCTTAAGGCTGTATTTGGATCAAAAATTTAGTGAGAAAAAATTAAAAAAAATAAAAAATTTAGTAGATCTAATGGTCCTCAACAATTGGATCCTCTATTTTTTTTTTCATTTCCGTTTTCCTTTTTTCTTTTTTCTTACCTAAGCCTTGATCCAAATACACCCTAAGTATTTTTTTGAAAGTTTTAGTTATTTTAGTTTTCGGGTTTCTTCGTCTTTAGTGCACTTTTAAAATTATTTTATTAAAATTTTATAATTTTGGGTACTTATTGACAAGAGGAGTCTGAAACGGTAAAAAAAAATTGTTGAATTTGTGAAAAGGTAAAAAAATATATATTTTTACTTGACTAATTAGCTAAATTTTTGGAAGATTTTTTTTTAATTTGAAAAAAAAATAATTTTAGATTCTTTTCGTTAAAGGAAATCAAAAAAATATAAAACTATTGATCAACTAATGAAAAAATTAACTAAAAATAAAAAATTTAAAACCAAAACAATTCAAAAATCTCAAGAAAGAAAAACCTTGGCCAAACTGAGCATAGACTTGAGGTTTTGGAAATTATGAAGCGGTACGGAACGAAAAAACCTTGAATTTGTAATGTTTAAGAAAAGCGTCTCCTCTCCCAAGTCCAATGTGAAGAAAAGTGCAACATTCAATTTTAATATCTTTCTCTTTTGAATTTGTATTCCCTCCAAGCAGAGAAATAATTATAGTTTTCCCCTTAATCTTTGTCCTAATTCCTAGTTTTGCCTTTACAGTTGATTTTGTTCAGTTAAACCCCTACACTGTTGGAATCTTTTCAATGAGCACCAAATTCCAATGGACTCTGTTGTGAACAGAAAATGCCACATATTTGTGCAAGGTGAACCCATGTGGCACCCCAAACTTGACCTAGACCACCTAACCCTGTTGGAAAAAATTGGGTTTCAAACATGATTTTTTTGGCAACTTAGAGCCAAAATATATGAGACTTGTGGTCATCTTTTTTGATGAAACGAAGTAGAGATATAATCTCCATAATTTGGTTTTAGAAAGCATATAAAATTTATTCAAAATGGATAAGAGATAAATGAAAAATTGTCTTTCGAAGTTAGCTATTTGGACTAGTTAAAATATAATGAAAACACTCAATTCCAAATTGGTTAGTAAATCAAAGAAGAATAGACATATATACTAACAAGTGTTAATATAAGGCACTCAAATCATTTTCAGTTTAATAAAACTTTTTCATTTTAATTCTGTATTGCTCTTCGTATAACAACCCTAACCTCAACTCCAACCCAAATTCAAAACCCAATTCCAATGCCAAACCCAACCTCAAACCCACAACACCCCTTTGTCTCCTTCCATGTACAAACCTCGCCCTCTTTCTCTCTGCTTCATGAGGTTAGGGATGGTTGAAGGAAGGAAAGAAGGAGAGAGAAAGAGTGAGCTTTGATGGATGATGAAGGTTGCAATAGATAAGACAACGTTTGTTTGATTGTGGATTAAGTTTTGGGTTTGGGTTCTGAGTTCGGTTTAAGTGGATTTGGGTCAAATATGGGGATATCATACGTATCAACTTTGATCCAAGTGACATTACGTGGTGCCTACATGGTATTTTTGTCTGAATAATGGATGTTGTTGGAATTTGGTGCACATTAAAAACAATCTTATAGTTCAGTTGATCAACTGAAAACAACTAAAGTTTTATATATCAAACTTAGAATCGAGGCAAACTTTAAGTGACAAAGCGTAATTCACCCTAAAATCCTTTTCAAAATTATTTATGAACACACCCATTTTGACTTGGTTATGTCACCCAACTCCATCAATTTTATTGACTTCCATACAAATGTCGGTCTAATAAGGATGGGTTAGGTAATGGAGTCACATTCAGAGATATCTCCTTCCTAAGCTTCTCTCTCTCTCTCTCTCTCTCTCTCTCTCTCTCTCTCACCTAAAACCCATTTTAAATCAGAACTCTTATTTGACGTTTAGGAGTATCTTAATATTTTATGTATGAAATTTTCAAAAACCGTACCAATAGTCTATTCAAGGTTGGTTTGGAATAAATTAGATTTTTGTTAGTGATTTTTTTTATCATTTTTTTTTTACTTTTCTGATTCATTACGCAAATTTTGAA
>BRYF01000004.1:10440000-10442500 GCA_030159135.1 Actinidia polygama | reverse complement strand
CCCATAGCCTTTCGGTATGGTTGATTCTCTTCCGAACATTCATCAAATTGCCTATATAAGCAGTACACGCCCTCAGATTCAAGCATCGAATTTTCTTGCTTTTTCTTCTTGTTTCTGTGCATTATTTTGCTGCATATTTTCCTCCTTCAAGAGAGAGAGATCATCCACAAACTGTTCGCCAGGCTCACCATAGTTGTGCTACCTCTATGAGACGAACGCCATTAACCAGAAGCACCAGTGCAAGGGCGAAATCTTGAAGAGATTGTGTAGAACACAAGCCTCAGTCTTTCTGAATTTTATTCTGCATTGTTGTTAGTTTTACATACTGTTATTTCAGTATATTTTCTATAATTAGTTTTGTTCATTTTATGCAAATCACTTTGAAATAGTATTCTGTTTAATTTGGTTTATGCACAAGATTGTATTATAAATAGGAAAGTAAAATTTCCTGTGACGTTGAGAAATCAACTACAATATTTTACCAGCACACCGGTGTTATAAGGATTTCGCTTCTTTTGCAGGTCAAACAAGTCATTTGATCACTATTCCCATTCGTCTAGATTTCGACGTTAACAACTTGGCGTTGTTTGTGGGAAAGACTCCCTGAAATAAATTCAATTGTACCTGGAGTCCTGGATGGTGGAAACAAGATCCATGGTTTCTAATGCTGGAAGATCGAGTGGTCAGGATGATGGCTTGGCTCCAATAGAACAACAAATCTAGATTTGACCAAAGTTGTCCAGCAACTAGATCAGTAAAATTGGGAGCTAGCCCAAAGGCTAGAAGTTCAAGCTCAGGCACCACCTTCACCACCACTGCCACAACTAGTAAACAATGCAAGAAATGGGGGGGAGGGGGGGCAAGGGTTGGATCCCAAGGAAGACAACAAGAAAATGGCGATTACTAAGCAGAGGATGAAGTGGAAAACCGAGCATAAAACCAAGCACAAGGAAGAGAACAGGATGAACGAAGTAATGGAAGGCTGACCGATTCAGTAGTCTATCGCTCATGAATCTGAAATTGTCACGTTTTGAAAAATAATGGTTCATGAGATTGTATGACAATCTAACGAAACAAGTACTCGAATTGCTTGACGATCTGAACCGAAAAAACAAACGATAAGACTGTATGACGATCCGACTGCTTAAATTGAGGAATGAGATAGCATGACGATCAAGAACAAAAATCAAGAAGCAAACCAATGCCAACAAGACTGCAAACAAATAATAAAAGTTATTTCTGGAATCTATGATAACTTTTTTGATAAACTTTTTCAGAGATAAATTTTATTGTTTTAGTATTCTAAGATCAGAAAATGAACAGTGAAATTTATCTCTGGAACTAGCGCTACAATTTATCTGTGAAACTAACAGTGAAAGTTATACTGAAAAAGTTCATCAGAAAGTTGCTAAAAAAGCACCGGAGGTTCGCTTGAAAAGTCGCTGAATGCTGGCCAGAAAAGTGGTCTTTGGCCGCTGGTGGTGGATGCCGGAGGGGTAGGGATGGTGGAGTGTAGTGAAAAATAGGAAAGGATTTATAGAGTACAAGAATAATTTTGTCTGGTGTAATCAAAAATGAGTTTTGATTTTATATTTTTGTAAAATAGATTAAATGTGTTAAAAATTAGTCCACTAAATTTTAGAGTAACCTTTGTATTGTACTTCTTTTTGTTATGTTATACAGTAAAACGAGATAAATTTTTAGTCATGTTAGAGCATATTAAAGCCAAATTTTTTAAAGAAAGTCTGTATATATATTGGTAAAAATTGTATTGATAAGCATGAAAAAATATACAAATATTTATAAAAACAGACTGATACATGCGAAGAATTGTATAATTAATCGTGAAAAAAATACATTAAAGATTGGCCATAGGCAGTGATTAGCAGGATTGTTTTATAAAATAGATAATTTAAATATTATTTTATGCTCTAACCCATTTTTTATAAAATGAATACTCAAAGATTAAGGACCAATTTGGCCTAGGTTTATATATATATATATATATATATATATATATATATATATATATATATATATATATATATATATATATATATATATATATTCTTGACAACAAGAATCTAACAAATATAATTTTTTGTTCAAATTTAGAAAAAAAATCATTAAAGACAAAAATTGTAGTTAATTAGTCAAGTGCAAATTATTTATTTTTGTCTTTAGTAATTTTTTTAAAATTTAATAAAAATATATATATATTCAAACTTGTCTTGTTAAGAGGAATTGAAAAATATATAATTTTTATTTTACTAAAATCAAAAAAAAATCTAAAATCAAAACGACTAAAACATCCCAAAAAAAAACTAAGCCTACGAGGACCTAAAAATTAATACCAAGTTTAGCCCAATTTTTTTTTTTAGTTATTTTGATTTTTAATTTTTTTCTTTTTTTAGTGAATTTTTTTGACTTTGATCACAAATTTATATTATTTTTAATTTCTATTGACGATAGAAATTTTAAAATATAAAATTTTTGCTCA
>BRYF01000004.1:10390000-10392500 GCA_030159135.1 Actinidia polygama | reverse complement strand
TCTAGATCAGGGAGGGAAAGAAGGCTAACACGGACGTCGTTGAGGGAGTCGCAAATGGACAAAGACTTGCCTGAGTCGGTTGAAGTATTCGATCAAAGGCCAGAGCGGCCAATAGAGTCGCAATCAGAGGTTGTCAATAATGTGGAAGTCGATTTAGCCATTGTGCCTCAGGAGTGCAATCAGATCAACCCTCTCGCATCAGTCGAACCAGGGGGTGTACGCATCAGGCAGGTTGCGGAGGACGATTGGTTTTCGGATAGGAGCGAAAACCCGACTAATTCAGTGTGGGCAAGAAGAAAGCTAAAGGGGTTCGTCAAGTTTCTGAGAATCTCGTATGGTGGCATGGAGGATGAGGCAGCACAGCTATTTGAGAGGATTGAGCAGCAATGGAGAGAACGGAAGTGTTCGGGAGGGGGAAGGTAGAGGGAGGCATGCAGGAGCAAAGGTAAGAGGGAAAGTAAAAAATCTTGATTGGTCGGTTTCTGATGGGAGGAGGAAAGGTAGGGTACGCAGTTGGCTTAGGGGGCTCAGAGAGGACAACTCGACTTGTTCAATAGACATTGATCCGAATGAAGATTAAAATGTTATCTTGGAATGTGAGAGGGCTCAATGATCCAGGTAAAAGATCAGTGGTTAAGGGTTTAATGAAGAGCTGGAAATGCAGTGTGGTATGCCTCCAAGAGACAAAGTTAAGTGTCGTGGACGCAACGGTCATAAGAAGTTTGTGGTGTGGGGGTGGGGGGTGGGTAGGTGAATTGGGAATGTCTGAGGGCAAACAGCTAGGGGGTATTATAATGTTGTGGGATTCAAGATTTCTAACTTGTCTAGAATCTCTACTGGGGATCCATTCTCTTTCTTGTTTGTTTAAGAATGCAGAGGATGATAATATATGGGCATTTGCCGGAGCATACGGGCCTCATAGCAGGAGGGAAAGACGCGGGCTGTGGGAAGAATTGTACTGGGGATCCATTCTCTTTCTTGTTTGTTTAAGAATGCAGAGGATGATAATATATGGGCATTTGCCGGAGCATACGGGCCTCATAGCAGGAGGGAAAGACGCGGGCTGTGGGAAGAATTGTCGGGTGCGAGGGCGTATTGGGGGGTTCCTTGGGTATGTGGGGGTGATTTCAATGTGGTTAGGGTGCCCCAAGAAAGGACAGGGGCAAAAGACGGTCCAGTGCAATGAGAGACTTTGCGGAGTATGTCACTGAGGAGGAGTTGATGGATATTCCGTTGGAAGGAGACGGTTTCACTTGGAGTAATGGGACAATCTTAATCCCTACTGAATGGGAGGGGTACCATATGGATGTTAGACAACACTGTTTGCCCAGAGTCGTCTTAGACCATAAGCCTGTGTTCTTGGAGGGAGGAGGAATGCATAGAGGGCCTAGTCCGTTTAGATTTGAGAACATGTGGCTACAGGTGGAAGGTTTTAAGGATCTCGTTAGGAATTGGATAGGTATGCAGTTTATGGGAGTCCTTCGTATTGCCTAGCTAGGAAATTGTGGATGTTGAAGGAAGATCTGAAGAGGTGGAACAGGGAGGTTTTTGGCAGAGTCGAGACTAGATTGGCCACTCTCACAGAGGAGCTTCAGGTATTTGAATCCATGGAAGTCTCTTCAGGGTTGTCCGATGTAGAGAGGGACCGCACAATTGAGATTAAAGGGGAGATTGGAAGACTATTGAAGGCGGAAGAGACGTCCTGGAGGCAAAAGTCTCGTGCTACATGGTTACAGGAGGGGGATACGAATACGGCTTTCTTCCACCGCATGGCGAATGCCCATCGGAGGTACAACTACATTGGGAAGATGCGTGTGGATAGAGCCATGCATGAAAGGCAGGATTCCTTGGCTACTGGCATAGTAGGTTTCTACGAAAAGTTGTACAAGGAACCGGAACAGTGGAGACCTAGAGTAGACGGATTGTGATTGCCTTCTTTGAATTCGGAGGACGCGGATTGGCTGGTTAGGCCTTTTGGAGAAGAGGAAGTCTCAAAAGTGTTGATGGTGAGAGGGGACAAGGCTCCGGGTCCCGACGGATTTTCTATAGCTTTCCTTCAACATTGCTGGTCAGTGGTAAAAGGGGATATTATGGCGGTTTTTCAGTAGGTTTATGCCGAGGGAGAATTTGAGAAAAGCCTCAATGCGACCTTCATCGTCCTTATTCTGAAAAAGAATGGCGCTCTGGATATCGGGGACTACAGACCCATTAGCCTTATTGGAAGTATCTACAAGGTGTTGACCAAGGTCCTTGCGAGGATGCCAAAGGTGATGGATGGGTTGATATCGGAGAATCAGAACGCCTTTGTGGGGGAAGGCAAATCCTGGATGCATCGCTTGTCGCCAATGAATGTGTAGATGGGCGTCTCAAAAGTAAGGAGTTGGGGGTGTTTTGCAAGTTGGACATCGAAAAAGCGTATGATCATGTCAACTAGGACTTTATGCTTTACTTGTTAAAGAGGTTGGGCTTTGGGGAAAGATGGTGCGGTTGAATAAAGAGT
>BRYF01000004.1:10360000-10370000 GCA_030159135.1 Actinidia polygama | reverse complement strand
AGTCTTCCAGACTTAAGTACTCAGTATCTAAAATATAGGTTCGATCCTCTCCTATAAACGAATTCAATAAGTTTACGTGAGTTAAGCGACAGACCATAGCTCTTGGCAAAAATAAAATATTCTTTTATCTACTCAACAATTCAACAATCGTAAATCAATAAATCAAACCCGTATCTAGATTATATTTGAATCAAGAATTTAAGAATAGTGAAGATAAAAAAAAAATGGATTAAACAACAAAGAAGAGTTGAACCATGTGCTTTAGTTCTTAGACTCTTAGATCATAATCCTTTTGAAGAGAAAACACAAGTTATGAAAATACAAGTGTTGCTTTACTATTTTTTAATTTTCTTTTCTTTTTTTGTAAATGTAAAACATTTGCCTAAGCTTCAGGGGCGATCCTAATTACTTACCGGTCTTAGTACCTAGGAAAGAGCTTATATTTTTTAAATTAATAGTCTATTTATTCTCTAATTAAAGTGCATTTAAATGGGTTTAACTCTCACTTAGCACACACATAGGTTCAGTTTTGGTTAATTTTTTTTTAGCTAATTTAACTATTTTAGTTTTTGAGATTTTTTGTCTTTAAAAAACTTGTTTTGCCATTTTATCAAAATTCATATTTTTCTCTATTGAGTAAAATAACTTATTTTGCATTGAATGAACATTTCTTTTCAAATTCTTCTCCTCAAGTAGAATAGAAAAAATATAAATATTATTTAAACAGTTAAAAAAACCACTAATAATAAAAAAAATCAAAACAACCACTGCAGTAAAATAATTAGCCCAAACTTGACTATAATTTTATGTACCAATCCTTTTTTTATAAGAAAATAGCAAGACCTTACATAAATGTACTATAGTTTTCACCTTTCCCAAAGTCTGCACTAGCTTGCACAAGCAAATTTGCTTGCCATGGATGTGTGACAGGCCCTTACACCCACAAGGGACAAAAAACATAGTGCAGACGATGGGTAAAATGGGAATTTCAAGGGGAAGGATTTGCCCTAAAACATAAGCAATTTAATTAATATTGATAAATAAAATATAATCAATTCAAAATCAAATAATATAATACGGGTAAAGTAACAAGTCCGCTCTAAATATCCTCATATTGATGCTGGTTCTGCAAATATAACACTGCCATGTCATCTGGACCTGGAGTAACATAATGCTTGTCCTCTAATGCGCCTCTAGTACGAGCTGATGAAGCTCCTCTAGTCTGAACCATGTCGACCCTAACAATTAATTCATTAATTACATAAATGGGCACCCGGTCAATTATCTATCACATAAGCATGTAATTACATAAAACAAGGCCAACATTTAAATAATTCATCGCGTCATTCTACGACTACCAAATGGAGCCCAATCAGCTAATCAATAATAGCATAAACAATAGTATAATCAACAGTCACATTTTTCACAATTTTGTTATTTACAAAAATATAATTTCAAGTTAGAACTTCATATCTCAAAAGTGAGTATGAAGTCCACACTAATGCCGTCAATCGAGTATTACGGTGTCCCGGTGAGCACCCGCGATGCGAATCGATGTTGTCAAGTAAGAGAAATTTAGGGTAAAAGAGAAAATTGGGGAAATGGGGAAATGGGGGGTGGGGAGTGGGGGATGTGGGGGAGGGGTTGAGTGGGGAGCGAGATAATCTATAAGAGAGTGAGAGAGAGGATAGTGGCGGTGGTCACCGGAGTGGTGTTCGGCAAGGACAACGACAGACAGAGGGAGCAACGCGAGAGGGGTGGTTGCAGTGGAGGAGGGGGAAGAGAAAGGGAGGAAGGACAGTGGAGGAGGGGGCAGAGAACAGGAGAAAGGAGAAGGGTCTGGTCTTTTTATTAACCTAGTCACCAGTGTCATTAGCGATTCGAGAATCGTCATTGTCAATTAGCAACTCTTGAGTTGCTACTCTCAACTGTGTTGGATCCCTAAATATTTTTTCAATTGTGTTATTTTTTAAAATATTTTTTCAAAAAGAGTTAAAAAACAAAAATAAAACTCAATTTTATGTATCAATCCTTTTTTATATGAATAATGATTGGTACACACCCAAAAGTGGGTGTCTACCTATCACAAATAAGTGGGTCCCGCCCTAATTAGGGTTTTTAAAAAAAGTGTAAAAACTCTAATTAAGGCGGGTCCCACTTATTTTGTGAAATGGCAAAAATGGGTATGTCTTGTACACACCAAAAAGTGGGTACCTATCACTATTGTTTTTATATAAGAAAATAGTAAAGAAAAATGATAGGTACACACCAAAAAAATGAGTGTGTACAAGACATACCTAAAAATGTATCTCACAAATAAAGTGAGACCCACCTTAATTAGGATTTTTTATAAATCCTAATTAGGATGGGTCCTATTTTATTTGTAAGATATAAAAAGTGAATGTGTCTTGTTTTGGATGTGTAACTATCATTGCTCAATAGCAAAACCTTCCATAAATGTACTGTAGTTTTCACCTTTCCCAAAGTCTGCACTAGCTTGCACAAGCAAATTTGCCATGGATGTGTGACAGAGGCCTTACACCCACAAGGGACAAAAAAATAGTGCAGACGAAGGGTAAAATGGGAATTTCACAGGGGAAGGGTTTGCTCGGCGATCTTGTAGGGAGCAATAATTCGGAGAGTACGACTTTTCTGACGCTACAGAAACTCAAACTCAATTCACGAGGCCCCATCTCAGACATTTCACTTAAACCTTCCAAAAAGGGAAAATTACATTAACCTCACTGAGATTTGTAGATAAAACGATAGGGTTACCCCTGTAGTTTTTTAAAGTACATTCTCCTCCCCATAAGGTTATGAGTTGCATTACAGTTAAAATGCCAAGTAAAAAAATAGATTTTGTTGATGGAAGGAAATATATGGTTCTGAAGGCCAATTTTGACCCCTAATGTAACTTACAAGTTGTCTATTATTTTCTCTTCTCGGTGACATTGAACATGGGGAAGAGAGGGCAATGAAATTTGGGCCACATGCAAAGAGAGTAAGAAAGAGGGGTAAAGAGGTGTGGTCGTGTGGGTGATGAGGATGTGTTAGCAGAATTTTGGGTACAGGTTTAGGGAACTATGATTTTAAGGGTAATATGATCAGTTTGTTAGGTCGTGTGAGGGATTCATAACAGAGCAATATACTAAGTGAAAAAAGGCAAAGCAATATCATACAAAAGAATTACCACATAAATTTAAGCTTGTGTTTGGTCTGAGCATCTGCTACGTAGTTGACTTATCGAGTTTCATAAAAAACATCTCTCCATCAGGCTTCATCAACTCTTTGCAATTTAAAAGACAGGATGTTGTAAGTTATAACCATGGAGGTGTACAAAAATTCTTTCAAAGACGAGTGAACATCACTCGGGAGTCCACTTCAAGATCATGGCTCGCAGTGGAGGTTAATGTAATTTCAAAAACATGAGGTGAGAATTTGTTAATATTTTTTTTTATTTGGTATCATATCATTGTTACAGGCTTGTCAGATCAGGGATTCTTTACTGTGGTCTCTGAGCCAATGAAATGAGCACCACACTTCAATGACGAGTCATGTGTCTTGTTAAATTCCTACTTTACCCTTCTCACAAAATAGCAACTTCCCTTCCATAATTCCAAGTATATTCCATAAGGAAAATGTTATGAGTAGCCTAATATTGCACCCCAAATGCACACCTGGGTGAGATGGAGCATTTGAATTGGCTGACATGACTGGGTGAACCCCACACCCAGCCAATCCAAATGGTCCACCTCACCCAGGTGTGCATTTGGAGTACAATATTAGGGTACCCATAGCACTACTCATTCCATAATTCCAAGAATATATATACACAAAATGGATTTTAAAATGTACATTATCCAATGTCTGGTCTGATCTGGTCTAGTCATAAAATTTTGGTTTTAAATTTGATGATGCACCTTCAAAGTTTCTCACTTACTATAATCATCATTTTAGATTTTTCGTTCTTTTCGTTTCTTTTTCAATCCTTTCATGATAACCTTTTTCAAATAATGATGTTAATAAAAGAAAAAACACTTGGACACAATTTGAGCTATTCTTTTTATTATTATTATTATTTGGTTATTTTGAATTTTCATTTTTAATAAAATAATTAAACCGTTTAATCAAAATTTTATACTTTTTCGATTTCTCTTGATAAGATGAGTTTGACAATATAGGTATTTTCATCTAATTTGAAAAAAGGCATTAGAGATAAAAAAAATATTTTTACTTGATAAATTAACTTATTCTCTTTGTCTTTAGTAAAAAAAAAATTCCTATTTGAACAAAGTTTACATTTGTATATTCCTTTGGTCAAAAAGAATCATTAAAATATAAATTTAGATCAAACAATAAAAAAAATTCACTAACAAACCACAAGGGGGTATGTGTTGATAATCAAATGCGAGGGGGTGTATCCACCCATGACCCAAAACACATGGGGTCAAAGTAAAATTTACCCTTTTAAATAAATACAAAACCCAAACTCTCAATTTGTCAGATTAATTGATTCAATTATGGCTTTAAAAAGAGAGTAACACTATACAAAATTATTTTTATGCATTTTAGGAAGGAATCAGTTCATTCCGTTAACCTTAGGTAGATAGAGATTACGAATACTTTAAATATCTACTAAATTAAAATTATAGAGTTCAATTTGTTATAATTAAAATTATACAGTTTAATTTGTTATTATGGTCAAACTATAAAGTTTTTTATATAATTCCTCAAAAAATTATAGCAAAAAATAAAAGTTCCAATAAAATAAAAAAATTAAATGGCTTAAATCCTCAAGCCAATCAAGGCGTGCCAAACGCTTGGAGAAAAAAAAAAAAATTAGCCTCAAGACAAAAGACTTGGCTAATTTGTAAAGGAATTTTTTTTAATGAACTTTTATTAAAAATTAGATAAAAATTCTTACATTTTTAAATTCTTAATTTTCGTTAAATGAAATAAAAAAATTATAAAATATGATCAAATAATTAAAAAAATCCAATAAAAATTTAAAAAATTCAAAAAAAAAAAGTTAAGCTAAACTCGGATGTCTTCATTATTCCACGTACACCACTGCTGAGAAAACTGTGGCTTTGGTAGACACAATCATAAGGATTATGGCAGGATGGGGGGCCAGCTAGACACCTGAAAAAGGAAAAAGATGCCCTTTCAAGGGAACTAGGGATGGCAACTAGGCGGGTTCGGTCTTCCCACCCCCGTTTTAAAATTGTGACGGGTTGAAAATTTTTCTCCCACCCCCGACCGGACTCGATTAAATTTTTTTTAATTATATATATATTTTTTATATATAATTATTAATATATATATATAGTAAATATATTATGGTATATTTCTAAAAAAATAAGAATAATTTTATCTTTTTATATATTAATCGGGGTAAACGGGGTTCAGAGTGGCGGGGTAAAACCCAAACCCGCCCCGATTAGTAATCGGGTTATGATTTTTTTTTTCATACCCGTCCCGCCCCCGTTTATTGAGACCCCAAACCCATCCCATTAGGGGCGGGACGAGACCCGTCGGGTTCGGGTCAAATTGTCATCCCTAAATGGAACTACTCTATGAGGGGTATTTTAGGGTGTTTGGTGCAAATATAATTATGTTGGCTCATCTGACATTTTTGTGATTTGAGGTGGGTTCTATATAAAAAAAAATTAGTAATTGTCCGTGTTTACGGGTATTACGTAAAAAAAATTATCTCTTAAGCTTACTTGTTAAAGTTTTATAATTTAAAAAATAGATAAAATATAAACGTCAGATAAAAGATACATTGCATGCATATACGAAGAGATATATTTGCTATAAAATAAAGAATAAATTAAAAACTATAATGATTTTTAAAAAAAATACTAGTTTTGGAGAAATGTCGAGGAAAAAAAGGTGTTTTAGTTTGTTTGTTTGTTTTGTGGGTTCCACTAAAAAATGATCCAATAAGTAAAAAAATATGTCCAGTTTTAGAGATTTTTGACCATTAGATAAAATATATGTGAGTTCCACACCTTTGAGAAGAAGGAATTGATATTTTTGAATGAAAAAAAATAGTCTCAGATGAAATCTTAGTCGTTAGATTAACTCAAATGAATTTCAATCGTAAATAATGAAAAATAGTTTTGAGATTCAAAATGAGTTGTGATTTATATTATAGATATGTCATAATATTTTATTATAATTTTTAATTATTTCAATTTTAAAATTGTGTTAGAGCGTCTAATACAATTTCAGACAAAAAAAAATTTACAAGGTTATTAAAAATATGATTTTAAAAAATCTCTATTTTTTGTCATTTGGCATAAAAAAAAATTTAATACTTTTTTATTCTTGCTTTTGAGTCAAAAAAATTATACTTTTGAACAATTAATTTTTACCATAAGTTCATGAACAACAAACACTCGCATCAATTAATAAGAAAATTGTTAAACACAAAAGGGTAGTTAATGAGCAAAAATTATATTAAAATATGTGAAAAAATGTATAATTTATAAATTAATAATTTTATATTATTGTGCTTTTTAACCATATGCCATTAGGAAGACCCAATTAACCCTTAGATCAGTATGATGATAATTAAGTGGTATTCACTTAAATCTATAATATAAAATATAAATATTTTTGAATCTTTTAAATTATCTCCCATTATCTACAATTTGAATCAATTTGAGCTAATTGAACGTCTAATATTTCACCTGAGATTATTTTTTTTTAAAAAAAATATCACTTCGTTCTTCACAAAGGTGTGAAGCCCACATAAGTTGTGATCAAATGGTCCAATTTTTTTTAAAATTAGACATTTTTTTATCCATTGGATCATATTTTTAGTTGGATCCACACTAAAAAAACTAAAACACTACTTTCTTTCCCTCTTATTTCTCTCATTCTTCCCCACTCTCACTCTCTCTCTCTCTCTCTCTCTCTCTCTCTGTGCAAGTCACCAACACCGCTGCAACTCACCATCGCAGGTACCGCCTCTATTTCTCTCACTCCTCTCTCTTTCTCTTCCTATCACCACTACCTCTGCCTCAAAACGCAACCCACCGTCATCACAAGTACCACATCTCTCTCTCCTTCACTCTTCTATCTCTTGCTCCACTACTAGTACCCGCCTCTACCTCCCCCTCTACATTCGCATTACCACCAACCCCAACAACCACATCACGCCACGCCACGCCATGCCGCAGCCTCCCATTCCTCACCGCCATCCCATCGTAGCTAACTGCGTGCCAGCATCTCTTTCTCTCTCTCTCTATCTCTCAGCGGCGACAATTTAGGGTGTGGGGTTAAGTTTTGTAATTTGGGCTAGGTTAGTTGTTTTTATTTTTTTTATTTTTTTTCAAGTTAGGTTGAAACTCACGTTGGCGCCAATAACGACAGGAAGAGACAGGGATGGGGGTGGGTCGGGTGTCCCTTCTCTTTCTCATTCTTTTCTTCTTTGTATTTTATTTTTTAAGGCAATGAGTACTGGACAGATTGTTCAGGCATCGGAGCGAAGTTTCTAGCAAATAGAATCACCATCACCGAACCAGTGATGGAGCCGCCACCACTCTGGTATGTTGGATTTTTTTGATTTCTGTTGCTTATTTTTTAGTGATTTGGGTGATATTTGTTCAGATGGAAACAAAACTAGAGGAAGTCAAAATGATGAGAAACAGAGCAAGTGAAGAGCTCAAAGCAGATGCCTCAAAAGGTTTCGAAGGTCAATCTTTTCTTAGATTTTTTCCCTCATCCATTCTGATTTTTTGTTGTTGTTTATATGATTTGATTTTGTTTTGATTTAGTAAAGACATAGTTTTTTTTAGATTTTTTTCTTATTCATTTTGAATTCTTGATTTTTTCTCTCATCTATGTTTGTTTACTTCTCACCCACGGTAGGTGCGTCCCCATCATTGACAAAATTCGAAGTAATAGAACACAGGCTATTCCAACACCAGAGTAAAGTTGAAGAAGGACAAAGCTCTGCCGGAAAAGCGAAGTAGAAAAGAGACCATTCTCCTACGTTCCATGTTCAATGACATAGAAGAATACATCTCTGTCAAATTTGAAATTAACATATTTAATTGTAGTGACTTTATGTTAATTCAATTTTTAAGAGGAACTCTAGCCAATTTTTTCTAAAAAACTTAAATACCTAAACTTAAAATTTGCTTGATTTATACATATTTTGTAAAAATAGGGTCACGTGGTATAAGATGTGGATGTGTAAAAATACAACATGAGACTTTGTACTGTGTTGTATAATTTACCTAATATTTTAATATCAAACACCCTCGGGGGATGTATTCTTTCAAATTATCTACACTATCTACGATTTTATCCAAACTAGTAACATTTTTTAAAAATTATTATATTTTTTAATTTGTTCTCTATTCTAATATTTTAATATCAAATACCCTCGGGGCATGTATTCTTTCAAATTATCTACACTATCTACGATTTTATCCAAACTAGTAACACTTTTTTAAATTATTATATTTTTTAATTTGTTCTTCATTTTATAACAATATATCCCTTCATATATGCATACAATGTATATCTTATCCGATGATTATATTTTGTTTATTTATTAGCTTATAAGATTCTAGCAAGTACCCTTAAAAAATGATCTTATTTTTTTTAGCGTGCTGCCTGTGTCCACGATCAATTACTAGATCACAATATTAGAAGACAGAGGATGAGTGAGGAGAGAGGAGAGAGAAGATGTTAAAAAAAAGGAAAATTCTATGGGTACATTCAAGTTGTACCCCAAATGCACACCTGATGAGGTTGAGCATTTGGATTGGTTGAAAAGATTGGGTGGACTCCACACCCAGCCAATCTAAATGTTCCGCCTCATCATGTGTGCATTTGGGGTGCAGCTTGGGTGTACCATAGCATTACCCTAAAAAAAAGAGCAGAAGAATCTGATGTGATTTTAATAAAAGGTGGTACAAAAGAATCCATAATTTCATCATATAAAAACAGTGTGTAGTGATAGAACGGATATGTTTATTCTTATCTTTTCCTTGGTAAAACCCAGTGATTCCCGTGACTTTACCTCTGCTATAAAAGTTTATAAAATCATGTCTTTGAATCATCACCCATGAACCCGTCTCTCCCCCCTCTCTCTTTCTCTTTCTCTCTGGTTAAATTTTACCATTGGTCTCTGTAGCTAGTTTAGAAAAAACTTTGCCTTGGTTTCTGTAGTTTTACTTTGAATAATTACGATTTTCCATTTTTCAACTAGTTGCAATGCTATCGCTTTATTCAAATCTATTAAAAATTATAACGGAAATTGCATTAAATTTTTCATATTTTTTATGTATTTATATCAACTTTTTAAACAGATTTACTTAGAGATTACATTGAAATTGATTAAAAATTACAAGGTTTTAATTGTTCAAATTGAAACTATAGGGGCCAAATTGAAACTATATATCTAAACTACAGAGACCAACAGTGAAATATATCTTTTTTATCTCTCACAAATACTAGTAGTTAGCTAGGAGCTTCTAGCCTTCTACATCCTCACACTGACACATTTCTTCTTTACACACCCACCAGAGAAAATACTTTATTACGACCTGGCCCTCTCACAAAATTGCCATAAAGACAAAATTCGTTTGGTTGCTATATTTATTTCTTTTTAAAAGAAAAATACTTACAAAGTATTAGAAACTATTTTTTTTAAATAAAAATATTCATCGATTTCATATTATCTCAATGTGAATTGGTTGGTATAAGAACTTTTAAAGCACCATGTGGGTTTGTTGTTTGTAAGATGAGAGAAGAAAAAATCGAGGATAGACATCTGCGACGGTTCTATAACTGCGTGAGTAGCTTCAACCCTCTGTTCGGTTAACCAGTGATGCCTGAGCTGCAATCACAAGAACAGTGAGACCGGCCGTCAGAGCTATTTTCGAGAGACGGCATTTCGACTGTCAAGTTAGACGTCCCGAAATCTAGAGAAAAAAAGTATATGTATCATTTGATACCAAGGTTGCACGTACCTTTT
>BRYF01000004.1:10335000-10337500 GCA_030159135.1 Actinidia polygama | reverse complement strand
CTATGATATATTAACAAGAAGGAAAAAGAAAATACTCAAATCTTAGTTTTTTTACTTTTTATTATTTATTTAGCAGAAAATTTGTAAGATTGCTACTCTTTAACTTTTTCAGCAATATTAGTTTTTTCCCCCAAAACACAAGATTTTGCTCCAATTTTATTTTTCAACCCCTTCTCTCTACAGTTCAACGACCAAGTTTTCATTTTCCTATAAAATTTCTGACAAACGAACACACTTAAAAAAAGTAAGGCTGACTCTATTTGGTTTAGTTTTAATAATCAGTTTTGTATAATAGTTCTTAAAAAAATTATTTGGTTGATAGCTTTTGAAAATTATTTTCTAAAATTTCTCAAAAAAAATATATTTTTTGAGAAAATATTAAAAAAAAATATCTTCAAATACTCAAAAATTATTTTTGATAGAAAATGAATAATTTATAAAAACAATAAATAATTTTGTTTTAAAAATCAGTTTCTAAAAAAATATTCTCCAAAATTGATTTAAAAACTGAGCAAAATTTGGCATAAGTTTTCTTCTCCTTACTTTATTTTATTATTTTTTTCTGCAAATAATATTTCCGCATTATTGACAACATTTGATTTGTGTTGCAATAATAACATTATCACTGTTGGAGCTACCCTGTACTCTTGCATGACAAAATTTAGCTTTAACATTTCTATATATTTTTTGTCAGCTCAAGTGGTTTGTCACGTATTGAAAAGAACAAAGAAAAAACAAAATGGTACATGTAGTAAAACAAAAAGAAAGATTTAAATTATGTATTGGGATTACAGTTGGATGGCAAGTAGTAGTTGTTATACAAGAAAAAAAAACGAAGTAAATCATACTTTAGCCCCTAAATTATTCAATTTTTGGCTATGTAGCTGCTAAACTACCAATTGCATCTATTTAGTTACTGAACTATTCAATTTCTCTCTATCCAGTCAAATCACTAACTGGCCCGTCCAATTAGTGGATGCACGCGAGTCGCAGATACATTCTTTTAGGGGCAAAATAGACATTTTATAAACAAAATATTTTTTTGAAGGGAGTTTTTCTACTATTCCCCCATTGCCTATGTATCTAAATGTATATATAGCTCATTTAGGGCAAGAATCAGAGTAGAATGGAGTGAGAGAGAGGAATGAAGGAGAAAGAGAAGGGGCTACTATGGTGACTACGTATTACTACTATGGCGAGACGATTGTGCTTAGGACATCTTGGACGAGTGCCAACTCCGGTCGAAGGTTTTTGAGTTGTGAAAGACAAGGGAAACGAGGCCTATGAAAGTCTAGCTCTCCAGTCTCCACCTTCACCACCCATTTATCCTAACTTGATTTCGACCAAATGGCAAATTAGGGCACCAATTTGTCCTAAATATGGTTACATGTGCTGCACAAGTGATTAAGCTATCGAAAAGTCTAAAATACCCCATAATTTTGGCGCCAAAAAACCAAATGTGACTCACGTGCTAACGTCCGCCCACTAATTGGACTAGATAAAGGGAAATTGAATAGTTTAGAGACTAAATAGATGTAATTGGTAGTTTAGATACTAAATAGTCATAAATTGAATAGTTTAGGAGCTAAAATAAAATTTAACCCCTTTTAGCTTCACCCCTAAGACCAAAGGGAGGAGACAGCACAAAGTAATATGCCAAGAAGATCCTTTTAAAAGGACGTCTCTCATTCTTTTGGCCTACAAGAAATACAAAAAACACCTCCAAGTTACTTAAAAGGCTTTGATTACTTCGCCTAGTTTGGCCTAACAATTTTTTTTGGCTGATTTGATTTTCAAATCTTCTTATTTTTTTCGAGTCTTTTTCATGATTTGATCAAAATTGTGTGTCCTCTCAGTTCCTTTTGATGAGAGAAATCTGAAAATATAATTTTTTTGTCAAAGTTTAGAAAAAAATATGCTATACACAAAACACTTAGTTAATTTATCAAGTAATTATTTTTTTTAGTGATTTTTTTTTCCAAATTAGATATTTTTTATATTTTCAGACTCTTCTCGTCAAGAAGAATCAAAAAATTATAAAATTTTAATCAAACGTTTAAGAAATTCAATACGAAAAAACTTAAAACCCAAAGTAGCTTAAAATCTAAAAAACAAAACAAAACACTCTATCTGACCCTTAGAAAAATCTCTTAATATTTTATTAATAGTGTGTGCTTGAACTTATTCAGAATTTAAACAAAATATGGCTCCATGCTTTTTAGTATCCTCGTCAAAACTCTTTTAATCAGTGAAATAGGATTGACTAATTTGTAATTATTCGGTTTTTCTTAAACTAAAACAATTTGAAAATCTAAAATTTCGATTTAATTTGAAAAAAGAAAAAAAGTCCACTAAAGAAAAAAAGTCCACTAATAATTCGTAATTAACACCACACACTTTCGTATTTAATCACAATAATTTATAACTAATATCATACACTTTCGTAACTAGTCACAATAATTTATAACTGATACTACACACTATTATAACTAACCACAAT
>BRYF01000004.1:10147500-10150000 GCA_030159135.1 Actinidia polygama | reverse complement strand
AGGTCGCGGGAGATGAGTTCGCGAAGCGCCAGGATGTTCCGGATTCAACATTGCCGAGTCCAGCTTGAGATCAATCCATTGCCCCATCTTCCCGATCGGGAGGCAAACAGAAGGGGAAGCAGTTGATAGAGGGGACTTCTAGTCAAAAGAAGGGTAATGGCGTTGGCTCAGCGTCAACCACCCCCGAGCTTTGGGCTCCTCCATTTATCGCGGTTGAGCTCGGCAAACACGTTACATCTACCGACACCACCAAGGACCACGAGACTTGTGTTGCCTTGGGCAATGCCATTATGCTCCCACAGGATGCTACAGAACATGTCGCCGAAGACTCAGCGGAGTTCGGGGGCAAGTTGGTCATGATGGGAGCTCAAGTTTGTCATTCGTTTTGGCTTGACTTATGCTTTATGATTTCCTTATGTCATTCAATGAATCGGTTAAGTGCCGCTGCCATCCCTGTCAATTTCTATACCTTCTTTGCATTTCGGGGGCTGACGAGGTGATTGATGGCTATAATCTGCTCTGGGTTCGCCTCGATTCCCCGTCTCCTAACCAGGTGCCCCAGGAACTTCCCCAAGCTCACACCGAAGGTGAATTTAGCTGCGTTAAGCCTAAGCTTGTGTTGTCGGAGGATTACGAATACCTTAATCAGGGCCCTAAGGTGATCAGCTTCTTCTCTATTTTTGACCACCATATCGTCAATGTATGCATCCATGGTCTTTCCGAGGATGAGCTCAAATATCTTCATGACCATTCTTTGATAGGTGGCGCCAGTGTTCTTAAGTCCGAAGGGCATAATTTTATAACAGAACACACCCTAGGGGTGATGAATGCGGTTTTTTTCTCGGTTGGGCTCGTGCAATGCAATCTGGTCGTATCCTCGGTATGCATCAAGAAAGCTCATTCGGGCGTGTCCCGAGGTGGAGTCAACCAGTTGATCTATTTTCGGTAGTAGGAAGCAATCTTTCGAGCAAGCTCGGTTAAGACTTGTGAAGTCGATGCAAACTCGCCACTTACCTATTTTCTTCTTTACCACAACCGTGTTGGACAGTCAACTCAGATAAATGACTTCGACTATTACTACGTCGACGTGATCGGGTGCCGACCTCCTTCCTCTTTGTTTGACCATTCGGGCATCCGTTTAGATTTTCAACTCGTGCTTGATGAAGGCGAGGTCAATCCCAGGCATCTCGTAAGGCGTCCATGCGAAGGTTTTGATGTTTGCTTTCAGGAGTTGAATGAGCTCGGTTCTCTCTCGTTCTCCCAAATTTGAACCGATAAGGAAGAATCGATCCAAGCTTGGCTCATCCAACTTACAACGCACCAAATCTTTGATGACCTTTGCCTCGGGATCACGCCCCATGTCTTCCAGCACCTCTATCTCCTCTTCAACCAACTGAACCTCCTTCATGGCCGCCTTGGTGGATACAGTAGCTAGGTAACACTGTTTGGTTGTCACCTAGTCTCCTCGCCTCTGGGTGTGGCAAATTTGATGACTTGGTGCAATGTGGAAGCTACTCTTTTCATCCTGTGCAACCAATCTCTACCAACAATAGCGTTATACGAAGATGGTATGTCTACTACTACAAACTCTATCATCAACTCTTGGGATCCAGCTTGGATTTTAAGAGTCATAGTTCCCAAGGGCCAATGAGACTGAGCATTGAAATAGACTAGTGAAGCTCGGGCAGGTTTTAAATCGTCTTGAGAGAGTTTTAAACGTTTAAAAAAATCATAATACATCACCTCAACCGAACTACCCATGTCCACCAAGATTCTTTTGACGTTGTAACCGCCGATTCTTAGCTGAACCACCAATGGGTCGAAATGTGGATGTTGCACTCTTTCGAGATCGGTCTTGGAGAAGGTGATGCTATTTGGTTCATTTTTTGCTTGCTTTGGCCTCTTTGGAAGTAATTGAACCGAGAGCACTTCGTGCATCTACCTTATCATGTGGATCTCGCTCCGGACTCTATTTTCTAGACTTGGGTCGTTGGGTCCCTCAATCATGTGAATAGGGCCCAAAGGCAAATCTTCCTCATCCACATCCATAGCCTTCTCGACATCGCCCCCACCTCAGTCAAACCTCGGTCTAGGTCTGGCCTCGGTTATCTTTGCTCACGTCTTCTCTCCATCGACAAACTCTTTAAGGAGTTCGTCTCGGACAAGCTGCTCGAGGAAAGCTTTGAGAGCCCTGCAATTTTTGGTTTTATGCCGCTCTCATCATGGTAGGAGCACTTCCAATGCTGGTTTCGTCTTTTTGGATCTCCCCCCATCGATTCGGTTTTCTTGAAGTATGGCTTGTCTCGGATCCTAGCAAGGAGTTTATAGATTGGCTCTTTGAAGACTACGTTAATTCCTTGCCTTGCCCTGTTCTTGAATGGGCCTGGACCTTCCTTTCGCTTTTTGAATGAACCCTCTCCTTGGGCGGTTCCACCTGCTGTCTTCTCGGCCTGTCTAACGTCCTCCTCCAACCGGGCGAACATATTGACCTGGGACATGA
>BRYF01000004.1:10112500-10115000 GCA_030159135.1 Actinidia polygama | reverse complement strand
GCTAGTCCATTGTGTTGGTCCTCACAAAATCAAACCAGTGCAAAATAATTAAAAAATCTTACACAAAAATAGAAAGCAACATCGAAGTATAAAATAAGATACTGGTAGTATTCGTAGGTCGAGTTACGTGATGATAGAACCTATACGAATAAACTGATAGATCCACAACGATACCTATGAATCCTACGAAAGAGGAAAAGGTTAGCACTCCTAGGATCGTGACTAGTCGGGGGAACTCCTAAAACAAATTAGGTACCGACGAGACGATATATAAAGAGAGAAAAATTAATACAAAGTTTCATACCTTAAGTTTAGAGGTGTGGATCCTGATAAAGAGGAATTTACTTACGTCGAAGGCATCCCATTAGCGCAGTCCATCCAATCAAATAAAATGGTCAATCTAATTGTTCCTAAGCAAGACAAAAAAAGTGAATAAAGGCAATGTTTCTCATACCCAAATACAAAGTAACCTAATTAAAATTAATCATGAACAGCATTTAATGTATTTTTTCATACCTTAACATTTAGAGATGGGGATATTTATATTCAAGAGTTTGGCATCCTATTGACGTGGTTTATCCAATCAAGTCCGCTAGTCAAACATTTTGGTCCTCGCAAAATCAAACAAATGCAAAATAATTAAAAAATCTTACACAAAAATATAAAGTAACATCAAAGTTGAACATAAGATACTTGTAATATTCGCAAGTCCAATAAATTATACCTTCTTACATGATGATAAAACCTGTATGAATAAACTAATAGATCCACAACGATCACAGTGACACCTATGAAATGAAAGAGGACACGGTTAGTGGTTCTAGGCTCGTGAGTAGTCGAGGGCACACCTAAAACAAATTAGGTACCTACGAGACGATATATAAATAGATAGAGATAGAGAGAGAATTTACTTACATCCAAGACATCCCGTTTGCGCAGTCCATCCAATCAATTCGAATAGTCAATCTAGTCATTTCTAAGCAAGACAAAAAAGTGAACAAAAGTAATGTTTTTCGTACCCAAATACAAAGTAATCAAATTAAAATTAATTAAGAAAAATATTTAACGCATTGTTCCATACTTTATGGGGATATTTTCATTGAAAGCGCTCCTAGGATCGTGACTAGTCGGGGGCACTCCTAAAACAAATTAGGTACCTACGAGATGATATATATATATATATAGAGAGATAAAATTTAATGCATGGTTTCATACCTTAAGCCTTAGAGGTGTGGATCTTGATACAAGAGTAATTTACTTACGTTCAAGGCATCCCATTCGTGCAGTCCATCCAATCAAATCCGATGGTCAATCTAGTCGTCCTAAGCAAGACAAAAAAAGTGAATAAAGACAATATTTCTCGTACCCAAATACAAAGTAACCTAATTAAAACTACTTAGGAACAACATTTAATGCATTGTTCCATACCTTAACATTTGGAGATGGGGATATTTACATTGGATAGTTTGGCATCCTATTGAGGTGGTATATTCATAAAGTCCGTTAGTCAATCGTGTCGATCCTCGCAAAATCAAACAAGTGTAAAATAATTTAAAAATTCTTATACAAAAATACCAAGCAACATCGAAGTATTACATAAGGTATTGGTAGTATTCGTAGATCGAGTAAATCATACCACTTACATGATGATAGAACCTATACAAATAAACAAATAGATCCACAACGATCACAGTGACACGTACGAAATAGGACAAGGTTAGCGCTCATAGGCACGTGACTAGTCGGGGGAGCACCTAAAACAAATTAGGTACCTACAAGACGATATGTAGAGAGAGAGTGAGAGACAAAAAAATTTTAATGTATGGTTTCATACCTTAAGCTTTAGAGGTATGAATCTTGATAGAAGAGTAATTTACTTACGTCCAAGGCATCCCGTTTGCGCAGTCCATCCACTTAAATCTGATGGTCAATCTAGTCATTGCTAAGCAAGACAAAAAAAGTGAATAAAAGTATTGTTTCTCGTACCAAAGACAAAGTAACCTAATTAAAATTAATCAACAACATTTAATGCATTGTTTCACACCTTACCATTTGGAGAAGGGCATATTTACATTTGAGAGTTTTGAATCCTATTGAGGTGGTATATCCAATCAAGTTTGGTAGTCAATTGTGTTGGTCCTTTCAAAATCAAATAAGTGCAAAATAATTAAAAAATATTACATAGAAATACAAAGCAATATTGAAGTATAACATAAGGTACTGGTAGTATTCGTAGGTCGAGTAAATCTTACATGCTATAATAGAACCTGTACGAATAAACTAACAAATCCAAAACGATCATAGTGATACCTAGGAAAGAGGACAAGGTTAGCACTCCTGACTCGTGACTAGTTGGTGGCACTCCTGAAACAAATTAGGTACCTACGAGACGATATATATATAGATAGAGAGAGAGAGAGAGAGAATAAAAAAAGTTTAGGGCATAGTTTCATATCTTAAGCCTTAGAGGTGTGAATCTTGATACAAAAGGAATTTACTT
>BRYF01000004.1:10087500-10090000 GCA_030159135.1 Actinidia polygama | reverse complement strand
GATGGTCGCCGCCAGTATGACTAACAAACGGTGTCACAGATGGCGCCACCGCAAACCGGATCGTCACTGTCTAGCTCGACACCTTCAAAAATGGGTTCGACCAGGATGCAAAATATATCAAGCTCGATATCAACGTCGTCAGATATGTGGAATCGACGCCGTTTATCCCACTGGGAATTGAACTTGCTCTGGCGAACGACAATTTTACAACATCTAGTTTTCAAATTTGAGGGGTGGGGGCTTGCGGGTGGAGGTGCACAGTAAAGGTGGCGCTAGTGGATGTGAGCAACAAGGGAGGTGCCGCTGCTAGTATGGTGTGCCTAAACATCGAAAGGAGCGCGGTGTGGTGTGCCTAGGCAACGAGTGGCGGCGACAATAGTGTGGTGGGTGTGATCTATGACTGGTACCAATGTATATTCAGAAATGGGCTTTGGGGTGAGGGATTTATATATTCAGTTTGTTTGTTTGTTTGTTTGGATAAGGTTGGTTGTGTTGGCCCAATAGGCAATCCAAGAGAGGGGGTGAATTGGGTTTTATAAATTTAATTGTCAATTAAGATTAATTAAAAATTAATCTAATCACAATAATAATAAATCTATTTGTGTGCAATACAATAAATGCAAATATAAAGTAAAAGTAAGAGTAAGAAAGAGCACACCAAGATTTACCGAGGTTCGATCACAACGTGTAATCTACGTCCTTCCAAGACCTCCACAAGATCTTTTCACTACTTGCAATCAACTATTACAATGTGGAGGTTGATTTCCAAGTGCTCAGCTCACTTGTACAACAAGAACTTATATCCAAGTTCTTCCAAGAGATTTTGTCCAAGATCCTCTCAATCTTCCAAGTATTTTTTTTCAAGTACACTCCAACTTACAAGGATAGGAATGGATGAAGGTATTATAATTGAAAACAAACTATCTTCAAAGAGTTTGGCTATTGTCCTCAGATGTCGACACTTCTCATCTGATATCATAAAGTTTGGCTACTGATCTCGAATGTCGATATTTCCTTCCTCGGTGTCGACACTTCTCTTTTGTCTTCATGAAGTTTTGCCACTGATCTCAGGTGTCGACACTTTCTATATTAGGTGTTGACACTTAAGTTCCCAAATCCAAGTCTTTGACTACTGACTTTAGGTGTTGACACTTCTGTAGCAAGTGTCAACACTTCTTGCCATAATAAATTTTTCTTTATTTTTTTGGCCATTTGAGCATCAATCACTTCATGATCTTCGAGATGTCTTCTCTAAGGATGTATATGATCTTTATTAACTTCTTTCCAGAGAGATTTATAATTTTCACCTTTTGTTTATAACTTTAAATGGATTCTATCAATATATCTTCTGAGTCTCAAGGTATCGACACTTTCTCAAGAAGTGTTTGTAGTTTATTTGATCAATTAAGCTTTTAAATGTAACTCGTATGTACTGCACACTAATTAAACGTATTAGCCACTAACATATATTTTATTATCATCAAAATCAAAGCATTGAGTCAACAGGTTGAGACCCACTGTGAGAGAGAGGGAGAGAGTCGTGTTTGGTTAACTATACCAATTAATGAATGATCAAAGTAAGGGCATTTTAGTTATTTTTATTATTTAATTTGATTTGATTATGATTTTGTTATTTTTATTTTTATAGAATAGATTGTACTGAAGAAGCAATTAGCTTTTGTTTCTCAAATCTGCTGGTAAATATTAAAATATTAAATTATAAAGCATTTTTTAAATATATTTTTAATTTAAATATATTTTTTTATTATTTAGTAATTATATGATCGGTTGAATCAATTGAACCTCGATTGAACCAATGAACTATTGAACCAATGCCTTGACCGGTTCAAGCACCGTTTCAATTCTGATAACTATGCTATATAGGCTTTGGCGATTTACTTTTTGGACTACTTTTATTGGGCCCTAGTTCATATAGAGGCCAAATTATAGAATTTCTTGGGCTAGTAAATAAAAACGGTTGAACATTTGGGACTCATGTTTTTGGTCTTGGGGGCTGCGCTTCTGCCCATGGCCGGCCCTAACCACGAGTCTCTACTCACTCAATTTAGGGTGGTAAACAAGTCAAGTTGAGCTAAATATTATTTTGTTCAAGCTCAATATGAGAACTTATCAAACTTCAAAAATATATTTAAAATTTGTCAAGCTAATCTCAAACGAATTATTATCGAGTTGATCATGAACCAAACTCGATTAATTTAATTTTGTTTATGAGTATAAATTTATCAGACCAAGCCAAGTAATAGCCTGTTCAAACTTAGTTTGAATATTTAACAAGCTTCAAAATTTGTTCAAGTTTAATTTGTTTAGGTAACAAACCGATATCAATCAAATGTTTTAACAAGTTGAGGTCGAGTAACTTGATTCCTTTAGCGACGCTTTCTCGACTATTATAAAATGAATTTCTAAGAGCTTGTCTAGCTCAGCTTTGTTTGTTTGTTCTTTTGTTTAGGATATAAACATAAGCAAATACATATAAAGT
>BRYF01000004.1:9987500-9990000 GCA_030159135.1 Actinidia polygama | reverse complement strand
TCAACTAAGTCACCGGAAAATTTGAATCACGGGGAGCCAGAATGGCTCAAGTATTTGGCAATAACAAAGACGGACCTTATGCAATTCCAAGCAGTAAAAATCGAACAAGTGGAGAGGGATCTAAATTCTTATGCAGCTGCGTCGGCAGAAGGGGTAGGCATGGGTCGGGTTTGGGTCAGACCCAAAACCGACACGACCATCCACGGTTCCAAATTTTTAGACCCAGAACTGTCCCGACCATCCGAAAGAATCGAACCGAACTGAACTGCTCGGGTTCGGTTCTTCGGTTCTCCATTTTCGTGTTGGGTCGATTCTCGGGTTGGTTCTCGGTTCTCGGTCGATTCTCGATCAGTTATGGGTAAAATAGGTAATAATCTAGTGTGGTGAGTGCATTGTATGTCTATAGGATAAGTTTTAGTTCGGTTATAGACGTCGATTCTCAGGTCGGTTCTCTCGGTTCAGTTTGGTTTGGGTCGGTTCTGGGTAAAATAATTTGTAGACCCAAGAACCGACCCGAGACGGTTGGGTCTGAAATTTTCAGACCCAGAATCGAACCAAGAGCATGGTAGACCCGAACCAACCCGACCCAATGAGGTCGGTTTGGTTTGGTTCGGTTCGGTTCTCGGGTCCAACGGGTATTTTGCCCACCCCTAGTTGGTAGGCTTGGAATTAGTATTTGAAGGAGATAATGGACGGACCATTGCAGTTGATCAAATCTCAGTTCCCAGTTTTGAAATTCATTATGAATTTGTCCTAAGCAACACCGAGATGGATGGATCTAATTACAGACTTTTAACGCCACGATAAACTGTTAGAAGATAAAAGGGAAGTGCACAAGCTTCGTCTAAAGGCAACACATTTTTGGATCTCCCCAATAGGAGACTTATACAAGAAATCTTAATTAGGGCCTTATCTGTTGTGTGTTCACCTAAGCTTGGTACAGGATGTGCTGTTTGAAATTCATGAGAGAGTTTGAGGACTACACTCCGGGGGCATATCGCTGGTTCACCGAGCTCTAACCCAAGGGCATTAGTGGACTTATATGTAGAAAGGTTCCCAAGTGTACGTTTGTAAATGCACGAAATGTCAACTCTTTTCCCCCCTTCATCCACCAGCCGACTAAGGGTTTGACCCGTTCGCCAGTCAATGGCCCTTTACCTAGTGGGGGAAAGACATCGTTGGGGTCTTACCCCGAGCCCCGGGAAACAAGTTCTTACTGGAAGCCGCAAACTACTTTTACTAAATGGGTGAAAGTTGAACCACTGACCCAAATCAGGAAGGTAAATGTGATTAAGTTCATTCAAAAAAATATTTTATCATGGTTTGACATCCCCTAGGCTTTTGAATCAGACAAGATAACTCAGTTCATGGACCAGAAGGTTAAGAAAATGGTGGACAAATTCAAATTTGAATTTTACAATTCAACGCTGAGCTATCCGTAGTGCAACAGACAGACTGAGGCGACCAACAAGACAATACTGGATGGGATCAAGGAGAGTCTTGAAAAAGCCAAAGGTAAATTGGTCGAGGAGCTCTCGAGTGTATTGTGGGCCTATTGGATCACACCGTGGAAGGCAATGAATGAAACACCTTATTCTTTAACTTTTGGTTTCGAAGTTATAATCCCGCTGGAGGTTGTTTTTTCACAATTTGGACCGAAACTTACGATGACAATCACAACGTAGAGGTGTTAGCTCGTGACCTCAACCTCGCCAACGAAAGAAGAGAAAATGCTCTTGTAATAATGACCAACTATTAGAAACAACTTGCCAAATCATAGAATCAGAAGGTCTAACATAGAGAATTCACAGTTGGTGACCTTGTTTTGAGGAAAGTTGTTGGAAACACAAAAGACTCGGTGAACGGGAAGCTTGACCCCAATTGGGAAGGTCCGTACATAATAACTAAGCTCTTTGGTAAATGAGCTTATCATCTTGAGAACATGTAAGGAAAGCAAATCTCAAGACCTTGAAATTCAAACAACATGAGAAAATTATATCATAAAAACATGTAACTTTTTTGTTTTTTAACATTTTTATATATAGAAAGATTATAGATGTTTTATAAAACACTCTTGTTTACCGAGCTAATTTACAAAAATATTTCAACAGATTTGTAGCAAACGGGGGAACCCATGGCACGTCAGGGTCAAAGGGTAGTGTACACAACGAGTTTTCTCTGCCACCCGCACGTTTGGATCCAAACCCATATGATGTGATATGTTAGTTACCAGCCATGCCTTAGGAGCATGATTAGGTCGGTCGCCTAGTCACTGACATGGCAGTCGATGCATCTATGCACACGCTGAGTTGTGCCCTATACAAGGTCAGTCCCTTTCTCTCCCAGGGTACACAATTTTCTTTCTACAATACTTTCTTTCTACACTAGAGCCAAGAACTTTCTCTCTTCTTTTCATGTCACTACCTTGATCGTCAGAGAGCCACCCCATAATAGCTCTGACTAATCTTTCTCATTATTTATGTTTCGCAGGTCCGACAAA
>BRYF01000004.1:9975000-9977500 GCA_030159135.1 Actinidia polygama | reverse complement strand
ATGTGATTATTTGCCTCAGAATCCAAAATCCAAGTGGGATGACCTGACTTACCGTGAAGGGATGTAGGAGTCTCTGCAACTATAGCAGCCATGGGATCATGTTCCGTAGGTTTTGGTTCCTTTCCCAGAATTCAATGAGTCTTTCGTTTTCTACCAAGGTAAAGCTGAAACGAACAAGACCAAGCATGAAAGTTCCTTCCATTCAACAACACACTCGTGAGACGTTGAGGTGATTGAGAATGAGAAAGAGAGACAAGAACTGGGCTCGGAACTATATGGGTTGGGGCAACCTCCTTGAGTGAGTCAACCAATACCGTAACATCAAGAACTAACTAAGGAAATTAATCGAACATTTTTTTTCCTTTACTCTTTTTTTTAGGGTATCATACTAAGGATTGGGCTGGGTTGCGGTGATTGGTGGTTGGGCTGGACTGGCGGCTGATGGTGGGGCTGCTGACATTGGGCTGCGACTGTGGGGTGCGCTGCATCTGGGCTGGGCTATATCCTTGCTGTGCTGAGCTAGCTATTTTGTGCTGTGGCTGCGTAGGAGCAGGACTGCATGGGAGTAAGGAGCAGGACTGGGCTGCGTCTGGGCAGGGGCTGCTGATGGTGCCCACGGCTGGGGGCTAGAGTGGCTGGGCTGGGCACAAATTGCACAGAAGTCAGGAGCAGTACTGGGCTGCGTCTGGGCAGGGGCTGCTGGTGGTGCCCTCGGCTGGGGGCTGGAGTGGCTGGGCTGGGCTGGGCACAGAGGCAGGACAGGAGCAGAGGTGGGGCAGGGGCTGGGCTGTACGGACAGGGGCAGGGGCAGGGGCAAGGGCTATAAGGGGCTGCTGGTGGTGAGGCTGCTGGTTGACAGGAGCAGGGGTGATGCGTCTGGGTTGGAGCAGTACTGGGGCAGGGCTGCACAGAAGTGTGGTTGTTGTGAAGGCAGTTGGAGGCTAGATTGAGATGGAGGCTAGGGTTTTCTTCTTCTTCTTTTTTTCTTTTGCTTTTGGAATAAGAAAGAGAATAAAGGAAAATAAAAAAAAATCAATGGGAGAATAAACTATGGTCAACATGACCAATTATAGATAACTAAATTAAGGAAAACTTCCTAATTAAATTAAGAAAATAATCTTCTTAATTCCAACAATAACACATTACATATTACGGTTCAAAATATCGGCACAACAATCATTATCATAAAAGCTTTTACTTGCTCTATTCTAATTTATTTATCTATTTTAGATAATTTAATTTTTTAAAGAGTAAAAAATGCAACACCTTTGAATTTTTAACTGTCTAAAACTACTTTTTAACAATTTGAAATTTTCATGAAGTGAAAAGGTGTAAGTGAAAGGGCAAAAATTACAAGCTCATATGATTTTGGTACTTAAATTTTTACAATAAAAAAATATTTTGAGACATCGAAAAATAAAAAAGTTGGAAAAAAAAAATAGAAGTCAAATTTTAGAACTTACCTTAACCCACCTTAACCTTAACCTTAACCTTAACCCACCAAGGATATCAGGTCTTTCAGAACTTTTTAAAATTTGGTCTAAAACATTTACTTTTTAGGTGTTTATATATATATTCGACAATTTAATTTTTTGAAGAGTAAAAAATGGAATACCTTTGAATTTTTAACTGTCCAAAACTACTTTTTAACAATTTGAAATTTCCATGAAGTGAAAAAGTGGAAGTGAAAGGGAAAAAATTGAAAGCTCATATCATTTTGGTACTTAAATTTTTAAAACAAAAAAATATTTTGAGACATTGAAAAATAAAAAAATGGAAAAAAAATTAGAAGAGGTCAATTTTTAGAACTTACCTTAACCCACCTTAACCTTAACCTTAACCTTAACCCTAACCCACCAAGGATATCAGGTCTTTTAGAACTTTTTAAAATTTGGTCTAAAACATTTACTTTTTAGGTGTTTATATATATATATATAGCGTTTACAGTCTAGATGAGCCTTTAAAGTAATAATGTTGTTTAATTTAAAAAAAAAAGTCAATTTTTCTATAAAGTTGGCTTTACATCACTAGACTTTTTTTTTCAAAATATGTTTCTTTTTTTTTTTAAAAAAAAAGGTTCCTATAGTGAAGAGAAACCAAGAAGCATAAAAAATTAATTAATAAATAAAAATATCAAAATATGAAAGCAATTATTAAATAGAAAAAGGATTAATTCTGGAAGAAAAACTCATCTATTACTAGTTTATGGAAAAAGCTGGAATAGTAGAAATTTCACTAAAATAAGCTAATTTAATTGGAATTTTTTCAAATTTATTCCTCTTTTTTTCTTTTTAAGTTCCTCTAGTAAAGACCCCCACCCCACCCCCCACCCCAAAAAAATAAAAATAAAAATAAAAAATAAATAAATAAATAAATAAATAAATAAGTAAAGAGAAATTGATCGAAAACTAAACTAGTATTTCACTAAAATGGATACTAAAAAAAAAAACAATAACCTATTTTAAAATTCCAAACTAGGCATACAAAATGGCTGCCTCCC
>BRYF01000004.1:9900000-9902500 GCA_030159135.1 Actinidia polygama | reverse complement strand
TGTAAAACTACAGATGAAGCAGTTGTATTTGTTAAAAACCTCTAGAGAGGTCAGTAAAATTTACCCATACTATTTTTACCATTTTCATGTGTTACATCACATAAACTAATGGATTTCACAAATAAATCTATTTATATCTAATAATTATAAGTTATGTCACATCATATTAAATACTAAGGAGGGTAAGCATAGTTGTTTATACCATATTTAATGTATTGGCAAGAAGCATGAAAATATTGTCCCCGTCACATGGAGTAGTGGCAAAAGGCGAAAGTCCGAGATGTGAGCTAACACTTAGAGGTTTCGCTTTCGATTCCTGGCTGCTGCGTCGCATATTCGCGTTTACATCCTGTAATGCAAAGGGCTAGTTATCACATGTCACAAAGATTAGTCTGAGTGGGCCCAAAAGTCTACTTTAAATACTCAGTGGTGAATAAAAAAAAGAAGAAGCATGAGAATATT
The DNA here is from genome assembly GCA_030159135.1 of Actinidia polygama. Taxonomy (NCBI): domain Eukaryota; kingdom Viridiplantae; phylum Streptophyta; class Magnoliopsida; order Ericales; family Actinidiaceae; genus Actinidia; species Actinidia polygama. The sequence goes on along the minus strand of BRYF01000004.1, from coordinate 9,902,038 downwards.
TTCTAAGATATGGTTTGGCTGAGAGAGAAATGTGGGAGTGGATGGAGTGGTCATGTAGAAGTGCATGTTATAGGCAAGTGACACGTGGTGAGATTTTGGATAGTGGTGCATGAATGGAGGGCTGAGAAACATGGAATCGGGTTGCAGCCAAGTGGAGAGAAATGAGGGAGTGGGATATGCCACTTCATATTTTCCCTCCCCGTGTTTCTCCATACTTGGGGCTCAATTAAATCAGGTACTCCAAGCTCATGGGCGTGTCCAGCTTAATCCAGTTAAATGATAAGATACAAGAGTTGAGTTGTAATATTCAAAGGCTAAGATTGACTGGAACACGCAGGAGCAGGAGTTCTGCACGCACATAATTTTCCTGGTAATCATAGGTAGTTGTTCTCTCAATTTAACCCTAATGTGGAAGCTATCAATCGATGATCTATAAGTATCAGTTTTGAATAATTTATAAGGGTTCTGCGTCTCACAAACAAACACTTTCAATTCCTAGTGAATTACATTATTCAATTTCCCTTTTTCGCACTTTACAAACTATTGCAATTTATTTTGTCGCACTTCAATTCCAGAGCTTTACATTCGTATAATTTCAATTCCAAGCATTGTATTGTTAGTTTCATGCAAAATTAGCAGTATGTTTTTTATTTCAAGTTTATTTCAGCTTTTCGGTATAGTAATTTCTTGAATACCTACACTTATTTCTATTTCAAGTTCAAGTTCCGCACTTGTCTTTCACTTTATATTTAGAAAAAAAATTAAAAGTCCTCACACTGAAGTGCAAACACACTAGCCTTCTTTTATGTAATGTTGCCCTAGGTTACACACAATTGTGTTTTTAAAGTCAGATTCGACGCACAAATCACACAATCACATTCGGATTCATTCGAGTCCCAGCACACCCGTACTTTTCAATCTAGGTCGGCTTAAGAACCGTTTTCACGAGGAACAATAGCATTTTTGTATTTTTTTTTAAGGTCACTCTTAAGGCTAAGATTGTCTGCTTTCGACAAAAAATGAATAAAGTTTTGTTCGTCTATATTAAAAATAAGATGAATATTACCCTCATTCCTTCACGCGTGATTGGTTCTTTTAATGCAATAGAAGTCACTTAAAATAATAAATTCTATAAAACAATTAATTATAGCGAGAGTAATGTTGCTTATTTTAAAATTTAAAATAGGTGAACAAAGACCAAAATAGCACTAATAAAAATTAGAACGACCAGAGTCAATTTTTTCTCATCCGCTTCGACTCAAATCGTCATTTGACTTGAACTATATTTGATCAAAGATTTGGAGGGAAATTTGTAGAGGAAAAAAAAATAAGAAACCTGAATTGGTTCTATCATTTAATTTTTCCCTTGTCAAAATCCTTAATTGGAACCCAGCCTAAAACAAAAAAACAAAAAAAACACAAGTAACAAATAGAACTGTGAATATTAGGAGTGTCCACGGTTCGAATTAGTTCGGTTTTGAGTAAAATCATAAGATCAAATCGAATCTTGCAATTCTTGAAATTTGAGGACCAAATCAATCCATCCAAAATTTGAAACCAATTTAATTCAAACCTAAAAGTACCGTTCGGTTCTAGTTCCGAACCACAGTACTAGTAGGTAAATCTTCTACTATACAATCTTCATATTATTTAACAATTAATATACCCCAAATCCAAAAACAAATAATTAAATAACAAAGAACCTATGATATGAACATATAATATAGTTAGACAATTGTTTAAGAATCGTTTGGTTCTGGTTCCGAACCACAGTTTCGGTAGGTAAGTTTTCTACTATACAATCTTCATATTATTTAACATAATTAATTCACCCCATATTCAAAAACAAATAATTAAATAACAAAGAACCATGATATGAACATGTAATATAGTTGGACAATTGTTCAAGAATCGTTTTGTTCTGATTCCGAACCACAGTTTTGGTAGGTAAGTTTTTTATTATACAATCTTCATATGATTTAACATAATTAATTCACCCCATATCCAAAAATAAATAAATAAATAACAAAGAACCTAT
>BRYF01000004.1:9882500-9885000 GCA_030159135.1 Actinidia polygama | reverse complement strand
GGTCATAAAAAATTGAGCTATTTTAGTTCAAAAGAATCAAAACCAGAATATAAACATTTTACAAACGGAGACTTAAACGTGGCATTTACACAAATTAAATAGTTTCATCAACCTAACCTATATAAAGCTCCTATTTGCATGAGTCACGATTATAGGGACATTTAATGGGCCTATAAGTTCATACTGTTCATGGTTTCTTCAACTTCTTTTTTTTACCCTCTTGATCCTAGATCCTAATTCTATTTCAATCCTCTAACATATTTTCCATTCTTTTAGTAAAATTCTTTTTAACTGAGTGCTATTCGATAAAAATTCACATTCAATGGCACTTTATTCATCTCATGGACCAATGCCTGATTTAGTAGCGGAACCGTTTGCTAAATGGAAATCGAGAAGGCACTTCTCGTGGTAGCTATGGTCCTATCGAATCCAGAGTAGCTTAAGGAGCTCGTAAATGAGTTGTAATTCGTTTCGTCCAATTCTTTTACTCTATGATTCATAGTGCGCGCATTATTTGGGTGTTCGGATCGTAATTTTTTTCTCTTTGGGTTAATTTGTTAGGTTTCCACTTTATATCATTTTGTTTTTTTGCCAATTTTTATATTTGTTAGTTTGGTACTTTAAAAAAAACATACGTTCATAAACATTGAATTAGTCTTGTAGCTTTGCTAAAATTGAATTAGACTTTATGATTGGCCTAATCAACACACATCTGAAACTCAATCGTCACCAACTTTGTATTTAATTGCTTCTTAGAACATCTTTCCAAAACTCAACATAATGTATAAAGGTGTCATAATACGAATTAAGGTAAACTTAAACTTTTTAAATTTTGATGTCTTCTTTCTCCGGAAAAAAAGGCCAATTTTTAACACCAAATAGCACAAAAAGAGGGACTATACATGGACCTTCAAATAGTTAACGTGTTCATTTTTTTGCTTACCGTGCAAGACTTCATTTCAATTCATTTTTTTTTTTGCATATTTTCAGCAAACAAAAACAGATAAAGATGATTTTCTTTTTTGGCAAACTCGGATAAAAATGATTAAGAGACCAATTTGGATGAGAGAGAGAAGATTAGTTAGGTGATACATTATCGTTGAGTGAATTGGCCACACAATGCATGATAAAGTGTAGGTAACAAAAATAAATTTATTCATCTACCCAATAAATTCTCCGGCTTAAGTTCAACTATTCAGATATATATTATGACCAAAATATTATTACGACCATTATAAAGTAAATATTAATAGAATACATTTTGGATTTACTTTCCATTTAACAATTAGCTTCTTAAAGCATCTCTAAGGCTCTAACCATGCTCTATGCCTTCATTTTTAGAAATCGAAATAATTATGATCCATCTTTTAGGTCTAAAATGGATATTTTAATTTGAGTCTCCAAACACAGACCATCTCCATATTTACTTTATATTATTATTTTTATGAAAAGTTATCAAAGAGAGTTTTAAAATAAGATCAGTATTGAATATATTTAATATAAAAATTTAAAGATAATTTATAATTTGAACATTTGGAGAGAAAAATGGAAAAATCATTTTGGTTGTAATCATAATAAATAGCAATATTTTAGATTTGATATTTAGATGGGCTAGAGAAGCTATTTAGCAAGTTAAAAACGCAAGTAACTTTGTTGAGAAAAATCAATCAATATTGTAGCATCAATACCCTCTCCTCTCATATGATCCCCTACCACCCCCACCCCACTTCCACTTAAACGGTAATGGTCCTCTCACATGATTGTGGATCTCGTAAATTTAGTAGAAAAAATATGTTTAAGTAACTTAAAAATAACAATCTGTTAACCCAATAAATTCGTAAACAACAAACTGTATATCTGTAACAGCAAATTTAAAACTTACAGATTTCAGATGTATAATCTGAAAAATCACTGATCGAGGTTTGTGTTTGACACAATCTCTTTAAGACAAAATTATAAGTTTTAAGGTAAAACAATATATTTTGCTGCAAACGCTTAAACTTTGTTCCATTGAGTTTTTCTGACAGTTTTTCATGTTTCATAGGAACCCTTGGAAGGACCACACTCGGATCCATAACAGTCACAGATGATATAGTAGTTGGTACAGAAAAAGGGGTAGAACTTTGAGTAGTAATTTATAAAACATAAACAGAACTCATGACAAATAGATTGTATAAACACATTTGAAAAATATTTTTTTTTCAAATCAGTACGGAAAGTGCTACTAAACGTACAAAATAGATTATTAAAAAAAATATTGTCTTAAGTTTGTAAGGAAAATCTATTTACGTACCTTAAAAATAACAATTTGTTAACCCAATGAATTCGTAAACAACAAACTGTATATCTGTAACAGCAAATTTAAAACTTACAGATTTTAGATGTATAATCTGAATAACCACTGATCGAGGTTTGTGTTTGACACAATCTCCTTAAGACAAAATTCGCCCACGCTCCGGTGCTACGAGTTGATCGGCGTATGTCTCCCAACATCCAACGA
>BRYF01000004.1:9835000-9837500 GCA_030159135.1 Actinidia polygama | reverse complement strand
TTATGAGCGACCTTTATAGATGGAGATTTCATAGACGTGTGAGAAGATCGAAGCGTAATCATCGAGTAACCACGTAAGGAAGCCGTGGCCGAAAATATCGACGTAATGGGTGGAGACTGCCATGTAGAGGTGGTGTCGCATTTGTAGGTGGCTGTGGTGGAGATAGAGTCAGTCACGTTCACCTCAGTATGGAGAGATTGGCGACAAACCACCGAGCAACATGCGTTTGGCAACTTAAGAGGCCAGAAGAAAAATATGGGCGATGTAATGGAGCTCGGCATGCTGAATATTGATCACGAGAAACATTGGCAACGTGACCTTACATAAAATGGCGATATGGCTGTCTCATGGATGTGCTTATGGATGATGTGGTGACATGGTTATCTCGGGTGGAGTCATTTCCTCGAGCTAATTTAAGTATGTAAAAATTCATCCTTCATCAAAAATAATGAAATATAGATTGTAAAAAAAAAATGGACATTTTACAATAACAATGCACAAACTAAAGTTTTTATCTTGGCTTTTTATAAGTTACATTTTGACCCTCAAATGATGAATTGTTCAGCGTATATTCTTTTGATCGTTTTGAACACATTGAAATTCCTTGTACTTGAATTTGTGGCCAGTTATATTTTATACATTTTATGTTCATCTAATTTCAAAAAAACTCAAATTGCCTCTTTCATGAACATTTGTCATAGATATTTATGTTATCAGTAAAACTTGTTGATTTGAACGTATGTTGATAATACATAATTGATGTATCTTTTGATGGTCCCAGGTATTGAGGGGACATGAATCTGGTTTGTGCAAGTAGGGAGGTAAAAGGGTGACGAACTGGACTGATATCACATCTCTCTGATTGTGGGGTCGCTCCCATCTTATTGTTTATATATGTAAAATTTAATCATTTTGAGATAATGATTTTGTATTTGTTATATTTGTGTACATATCTCCAGTTTTTACTGTGTTTGTGTTATTAATAACAATTATATGAGCTAGTCTTTTTAAACTTTTGTGCATATGAAATTCATGGTAAAACTTGCAACCCTGTTATAACACGAGCTTTAACTTATAACGTTGTTTTTCAAACTCTTTCAGGTACAAAGGAGTAAGACGAGATGGCGACTCGTTCTTGTAGTAATATTTTTGCTTAAGTCACTATTACATTGTCCGATTTGTGTATTTTTATCATTTGGTACTATACTTGTAATTATAGCAACTTGTTACATTAACGTTGTAATTACTAATTATTTAACTTGCTGCACACAATTAGAAGTTATATAGATTATTTTAAGCATTTTGCTTTGCAGTCTAAGTTATTATTTTAAATCAAATCATGTGTCAAAAATGGATTAGCCAAGTCTGAGGTGGAAGTTATACGTTTGCCGTTGACGACACCACTACTAGGATTTGGGTTGTCACAATTTTGTTCTTAAAACTTTTTATCCAATAAATGAGCCAATTTGCATGCAAGTAACGGATAATTCACCTCCAAATCTCCAATGGGGTGTTGCAAAAATGTAAAGCAATATATATATATATATATATATATAGAGAGAGAGAGAGAGAGAGAGATGGAACAAACGGGTCATTTGGAAATAAACCTATTTTGATGCATAATTCTTGTCAAACACCTATTGGCTATTGGTCACGAGTTATGTAAATTGACTAGGAATCTTTGTCATTAACATTGTGTTTGATATTACATTTGGCGAAATGGTTTATTCGTGTTTATTTGAAAATGATGAATGTTGCTAAGTTATTCAAACTTTTATACCCGAACATATGAAGTTTGTCCATCGATAAATATATGGATGTTCTCAGGACCCAAACCAATACATAAACATAATAATTCAACACTAAATTATTGTGCGTGGTGAATCTCACTAGATGTTAATCTTCGTACTTTCTCGGCGTTTTCCTCCTTCTATGTTGTTTGCGCACTGCAACAAGCAACATTAAGGCTTTCCGATTAAGGTTTGGTCAAGAAGATCATCTAGTGTGAGAGTAAGAACACGAAAGAGGAGAGAAGGGAACTAGAGAGTTAGGATTTGGTTGTACATCAAAGAAATTGTGAACCCTACTATTTATAGGTGAGCTCACTGAGTCCTTGTCGAACTCGACTTACTCACTCCATATTTACCTCTAGTAAATCATCCCTAGTTGGAGAGAACTTCTCGCATAATTTGCCTTTTCCTATCCGACTTCTAAGATAACAACCCTCAACTTTGCTTTTCTTGGGTTCCTGCACATGGACATACGCCAGAGTCCAATGGTAGACCTTGAGTCAGTTAGTACGGCCCAAACTCTAGCCCCTTACAATTTGCCCCATTTCTCGCTTTCTCTAGGAAGTGGGAGATGCCAATGTATAGGGCTTTGGTAGTCCATTTGTTCACGTTGCACAACAATTTGCCTTGAGCACGAATCATGGATATAAACAAACTCCCGTAGGCAAATGTACTGGCACACACACATGTAGAATAGACCAGACACAAGC
>BRYF01000004.1:9787500-9790000 GCA_030159135.1 Actinidia polygama | reverse complement strand
TAAGGATGTTAATGAGGTGAGAGAAATGTCACGCATATCTGAAGTGTGCATTTTTGTTAATCACATAAATGATAGGACAAAATGGAGACTTTACAAGTTAATTTAAAGTACATGGAGTTGAGTAACACAAAAAAAAGTGCGGAGTCGGTGAAAGGTTCTAATCGTAATTAATATATATATATATATATATATATATATATTATAAGCACAATGTGTCAATGTAGCATTTTCCCTATTAGCAAATCCTTTATGATTCTTTATTTGTGAATTGTGATTGACAAGTCTAATTAACTTAATTTATTGTTGGATTTGTTTGTTCTATTATAGACATCAATAGGTCAACCTCCACTGCTTTAATCAACTATTTTTTCATCACACTCAATTGTGGCTGATGGATGGTATTTGGCCTCTATATAGTTTAGGAAAAAATTCATTTTGATTCCTTTAGTTCTAATTTAAACAACTATAACTTTACAATTTTCAATCAATTGTCATATGGTCCATCCATCTAAGTTCGTTAAAAATGCTAATGGAAATTTAATTTTTTTGCTTTTTATTTTTTCATTTTCCGTCTAATATTTTAACGAATTTGGATGGAGGGATAGCATTGAAATTGTCTGAAAACTGTAGGGTTCTAATTATTCAAATTAAAACCAAACGAACCAAAGATAAGCTTTACCTAAACTATAGGGACAAATGATGAAACTTACCATTTCTTTTTTGTTTTCTTATACGCAAGTATCGAGAATCACATCGAATTGGAGAATCAATCATATATGAGAAAGTCCAACAACACAAATATTGGCAAAAATAAAATTGTTTCAATTTTAGAGAGTTTAATGCAAAGTAGTACTATAAATATTTGGAGGGCTAAAGTAAAATTGTTCAGATTTTGGAGAAAAACAAAACACTAGCTATTTTTTTGTATATTCCCAAAGTGGTGAGCTAATAATGAAAATTTATAAAAAATTGGGGAAATTAATATTTATTTAAAAGTTCGAATTCTTTAGTTTCATAAAATCAAATGAATATAGAAGATAAAGGGCAAAAACCCCTCTTCAAATAAATACCATTGATGCTAATTTAAATAATTTTTGAATAAATTCTATTGAATGTATATTCTTATATATTCAATTATATTTTTGTATATTTTATCAGCTTTTATCCATTTACTTTCTTCTTCATAAGTGTGTTGATAAGGTATATACGTATTTATGTTTCTATTTGTGTTTGTTGTACAAGAATATATATATGACAGAAAAATGAAGAATAGGAACTTGTCTTTATTCAGTAAAAAAAAAGAAAAAGAAATTAAGCTTTCTAATGATAGAAAAAAAACTGTAAATGTCCATCCATCTTCTTTCAATTAACATCCATAAAAAGACAATAACCAATCCAAAAAAAGTCATTATGAATTACATATGTAGGAAAATCATTTATAATGACAAAGATATATGATATATAAATTATCGAAAAATAGACTACTGAGCAAAATATTTGCACAAAAAAAAAAAGAAAAAAAAACATTATTACAATAAGAAATTAAGGGAACACTAAAATAAATAAGGAGTAATTTTTTTTAAAAAAACAATTAGTTTTCTTAATTATCTCGGTTGTCTTTTCCAGCATGAATTGTTTGTCACAAAATATTTATATCCTTCTGTTCCAATAAATTGATAGCCTTATAACGAAATCTGAGAATGTTGATATAGAAGATAGTGGCACTATCGTAATGCATTTGAACAGAAGAACAAAAATATTTAGGGACAGATGATCCTGTTTTGACCAATGGACCAAATAATTTTTAGGTTTATAGAAAGGTCAGAGAAGTAATTTACCCCATATCTTTGCAGGCCAAGAAGTAGGAGAGTGCTGAAACCAGTGAGGAGAACTCCAACCCATACTGGGATATGGAATAGTATGTTTAGAGCAAATGCTGTCCCAATCACTGCCACATACAAACACCAAAAACATAATTATCATATGAAGGCATCTTAATTGTGATAGAATTCATTGTTTTTTGTTGGATCTTTTAAATAAGGATCAGGCTTGTCTACAGTTTAAAAATGGATTGACCGGTGTAGTACTCTTTAAGTATTTTGAGTTTCGTTTTAGGTTCATTTCAATAATTCAAACTGCTTATATTGTAGACTTCAGTAAGAACTTTAATACTATAAAAAATCACATTGATAAAGATCAATAGTCGTTCAAAATCAATTTATATAAATATAAATAACTATACTCCGGTGTGACACACTCATTTAGTAAATTATAAAACAGTGCCCAATTAACGTTTTTTACCGATCTTTACGACGAAGTTTACATTATAAACCGATTAAATCATCAAAATAGGCCCAAAACAGAACCCAAATTTAAATAATGTGATCTATAACCCAAATTTAAATAATGTGATCTATAGTCTTATCCTTTCAAATCTAAACACCCAAAATTGTGGGCCAGGATCTAAAAAATTGCTATATCATAGGATTCTAGATAACTT
>BRYF01000004.1:9752500-9757500 GCA_030159135.1 Actinidia polygama | reverse complement strand
ATCCTGGGATTATTTGCGGAGCTCGTGAACACAATGGTGGATCGACCCATACAAAGAAGCCACATGCACCTACACTCTGCAAAATCAGTGCTACTGATAAATATAATATCATGAAAATATGATAAAATATCAATTATAGTATTTACAACTGATTAATATTAAGTTTACCCCATATTGCGGACAACCTTGAAACTTTCTCCTTGAGTTGTGATCAGTCCAAAATGTCTTCAAATTACACCTTAGTCCACAATGGCAAGTGACAACATCCATCTTTAGCAAGATGACACACTAGCATAAAACATGTTGAATTTTAGATGGAATAATAACTTTAGTATTTAAACTAGTTTAGACTTACTGATTGACTCAACCATGCATCAATTTGGACTACATTTTGAATAAGTGGAAGTGGCTCAATCTTATTTGGGGAAGAAAATTCACAAATTATCTCCTTTAAATTTCAAAAGAGCAGAAAAGGAAATAATAACATATTAAGATCGAAAAAATATTCAATCATCAAAATAAAAAAAATAGAAAACTCAAAAATTCAAAATTCAAAAATTTTTAAACTTAGATATCTCACCATTAGTCATTCACTCTCCCTCAATCTTACAGCTCCCATGGTGAAAGGTATTTTTTTATGACGTTTGAACTCCTTTGTATTCAAGTAGGTTGTATCTTTTAAACATGAATACAAGAAATTATAGAACGGAGGGGAGATAAACAAAAGAAAATAATGCAATGCTAACAAATAAAGAAAACCAAACAATAGAAAGGCTTTAAAATTATCAAAATCCCAAACACTACCACCAAGTACCAAGGATTCTATATATACATGGATCTGAACTGTCCAAAACTTGAATCTGAACTGTCCAAAAATTTAAGAAATAAGCACTGTTCAAACCCAAAAAAACTTGGATCAAGACTGAAATCCCTAAAAATTGAATCTATATATACATGTACGGATTACACCAATGCTTCTCTATTTTCATCTCTACCACCAACCCATCAACCACCAAGCACCAAGGATTCTCTACTTTCATAAAACAACACTGTCCAAATCCCCCCCCCCCCAAAAAAAAAAAATAGATCTGAACTGAATCCCTAAAATTTGAATCTACATATACACGTATGGATATATATAGAGAGAGGTGAGAGACTGTTACCTGGTAAAGGGGGATGGCCGGTCAGGGTGCGGTGGTCGTGTCTAGAGTTCTCGATCGGGGGAGCGGTGGTCTCTCTCTATCGGTGGTCTCTCTCTCTCTCTCTGTTCCAGACGGGGACAATTGTTATAGGGTTAACTTTTGGTTTTAAGTTTTTTTTTTCTATACCAAAACGACAGTGTTTTGGTATATCAGTAAAATTATCGGTAAAAGGCTCGGTGACAGTAGCCTTACTCAATTTCAAATTAAAGAATTTAATATTTAATTCAACAAAAATAAAGAGTTTAGTCACTTCAAAGCATTTGCATAAAATGATTTCAAATCTCTTTTATTAATTAGTTATTCAAATTCATCATAATAAAAGCTCACAAACTAAATCTCAAAATTCTTATATCTACTATTAAATCTGAAAGTAAGCTGTTTTCATAGAATAAGTAAGTGATATCATATTGTTAGGTTGTGTGATTTGCAAAATTTCATGACACGTTATCTTTAATATAAGTTGGGGAGTTGAGTAATCAAGCACAAGTGTTAAAAGATGTTTTTCAAGCATTCAAAAAGGTTTTGAAGCATATTCATGCAAGCTCGTAGTAAAAGAGACTTGTATAATATATTGTGGAATTCACCTGCAACTTCCAAGCTTAATTTTGACTACTTTATAGATTGATTCAGCCAATACTCATTATAGGCAAAATTGTAGCCCTGGAAGTATTCTTTCCAACGTTTCAAAAATTAGCTCAATCGGATATTAGAGTAAAAAATTATATCCAAAATACTAAGAGCTGACAGATCTCGCGGGACCTCGCGAGAAGATGTTGAGAGCTTGTATTTTTTCACAGACTTCGTGGGATCTCGCTGGATCCTCGCGGGAGAGAGATAGGGCAGTCCAGCAACGTCGAAAAATGCATTTTAAGATTTTTGGACTGATATAAAAGGCCCAATACGCTTCCCCAAATAAAATCGAAGCCGCCTACATCGATATTCTCAAGAGAAAATCATTCTCTATCTTCCAGAGGGCTTATAAACAAATATTAGCAAAGATATTCATCAACCAAATTGAAGAAATTGAAATCCTTGAAGAAGTTCAAAGTGTGAAATCCGTTCTAAGGGGATCTGAACGGTGATCAAGCACGGAGACGGTGAATTGTGAATATGAGTTAGATCTAGACAATTATTAGATCATAGAGTTGATATATTTTGATTGTGAGAGTTTTATAACCGTCTGAACCTCGGATTATAGTGCATGATCTTTGTTCGGAGAGTGGACACGTGATGTTTTTCTCCAATTCAAGGGTTTTTACAGTAAAATCTTGTATTCTTCTTAGTTGATTGATTTGCATCTTTTTATACCTTGGATCGTTCAATATTGTTCATAGCTAAAATATTTTTAATTTAATATTATAGTATTTATATCCTTGTATTTTCTAAACCCACATGCATATTTAATGCATAAAAACATATATTTACCGTAACATCTTCATTTTATTTCTCGCATATAACCATCTAAAACCCACAAACCTGTACATAAGTTGGGGCGAGAGGAAGGATTATATATTGTGGTAGTTAGGGGAGGATTGATAGGATTGTGGGAAGCAAGGGGACGAAAGAAGAGATGGTGGTGTTCGGCTAGGAGAGAGATAAATGAAGAAATTGACGAGTTTTTCTTCTTCTTAGAAGTGACATTATATTTTAAAACCATTGAAGATTTTATGGGCTATTTTTGTCTTAAAAGATTCACTCTTTATGTGAGTGAGATATACTTACCTTATTTTGGATGAAGAATAACCCAATACACATTAGTCCATAAATCAGAGAAAATTACATAATAATAAATAAATGTGAGGAAGATATTTCACACATTACTAGACCAAAGGACAAAGTGAAATTTTCCCTAAAGTTTCTTTAGATCTTAATGGACTTGTTAATTTAATACACATCTTATATTATTTGCACTCATTATGTGATTAAGATTACTCTACGTCATCCTTTTTTGACTAATCAAATCAGGTATGTTGTGGTCAACTGAATTAAAATATAATTTAACCATAAATTCTCATGAATTAATTTTTGATTCATAACATAGCAATAAATTTTCATAAAAGATTTATGATTATATATATAAGAATTCATAAATGAACCATAAAGATTCATAAATTTTTATCAAACATACCAATAGAATTCATAACAAAACATTTCATAACAATGACCACAAAAATTCATAAAGATAGTTGAATTCCACTTTAATTGGCGGGTTCCATGGCAATTAATGATTTGAAATGGCTACTTCATTATTTGAAGTCCTACGAATTCATAACAATAGTTATAATCATTCATACTAAATCAACAACAATTCATAATCAAACTAATAAAATTTATAAAAGTAATCTTTAATATTTTCAACTAAAATGATGTGTCAATTAATTACTGAATTTACATAAATTCCGTATTTACATTGCACGTACAAAGAATTTAATCTCCTTCAAAAACTACACCTATGATTGTGACAATTTTTGAAAAGGAATAAGCTAAGGTTTCTACTTGATCATTCATCTGCAGCAATTACCCCTTCCAACAATATTTCCTCATGAGCAATCATTTTTTTATGTAAGGTTATCAGTAGTCTTGATCAGATTTTCTTATTCAATTTTACTCGCAAAAATTATCATCAAGCTTCCCTACAAAACCGAAAAAAATGAAAGCTAAATTAACTAAAAACAATGAAATGACGATTTATGTGATCATTTATATGATAATTGAACATTTTTCAATCCGAAGTACAGTTGAACCGCCATAAATTGACTACCATTAATTTCCATTCACGAATGGAAACTTGTTGCAACAAATGGAATTGTTCTTGAAACGCGCAATTTATGTTAGTGAGAACAAAAAGAGCAAAATTCAAATTGTTTGAGAAGTTTAAATGAGGTTGAACCATGGCTTGAAGATCAAAACACGAGTGTTAATTAAGACCGATATAATGAAGAACAATGAAGGTAAGAACATTATAATGCAATGGATTGTACCATAGATAAAAAAACATTAGAAGGTATAATGTAACTCCCGATACAATAATAATAACGTAACAACAACATGGATTTGAAACTATAGATCTTTTATTATTATCATCGGAAACGATACGACCACTAGGGTTAGAGATCTTGGCAATCGGTAGTTGTGATAGTAGTTTAGATTTTTTATGCGCTATAAAACTTATTCCATATGTGCTAATGCAAAAATTGATTCGTTTACATAACCAAGCAAATATGCATATGAATGCAATATCATTAGGGGTAAATTTGGCACAAGCCCTTGCGCCTCATTTTGCACTAGCTTCTCAGCAACTTTCTAAAATTTTTGTGTCTTCATCAGGTTTTCAACGACCCTCATTTTTTTTTTTATAGTTTTAGGGAGGAAAGTTACAAAACAAAATATTAATCAAATACAAATAATGCCAATAAACAAAAAAAATATATCCATTAAAAAGCTATTAGAAAAAGTGGTTCCAACCGAAGCCTTAAAATAGTATTAATCTTATTTTTGAATATCCACTTTCAATTTACAAGAGAAAAAGGGTTGATTACAAGCAAAGGCAGAAAGAGATTCTATCACACAAGAATCTTTTGACTATTCTGCTACGTGACCTTAACCACCATACATAGGCAAAAAAAGCAAAATTCTTGTAATTGTCAAAATTTAACAAAGGGTAACAGAAAATGGAGTTCCAATAGCTGTTGTTGCCAAATTTTAGCATAAGAAATAATTTTGTCAAATTTGTCGGGTCATCATCACCAGTGATTGAATCTTTGATGTATCTTGATCTAACAGTAAATAATAATGAGT
>BRYF01000004.1:9727500-9730000 GCA_030159135.1 Actinidia polygama | reverse complement strand
TGTAGTGTCTCAACTACTCTTAGGCGTTGTTCGGCAGGAGGTCCCGGTGATTCGTCTGCCATGTTTCAAGGCCTAATTGGCCGAGAGCAAAAAAGTTGGCGCGGGAGCCAAAGCGCCCTAAGGGTGTGTTTGGTTGGAATGTCACCCTTTGGGCTTCCTATAAATAGCCATCTTCCTCCCTAGGCACTGCTCATTCAAAAATTTCTTGAGAGTTCTAGAGTTCTAGGAGAGAATGCGTGTCAATCCTTTATTACTACGTCTGTTTTTGATTTTGGCATTTGATGATCATCTACTGCACTCTGGCGACCCTGCTTTCATCTTTTCCGGTCGAATTTTAGATCAACTCCGTAAGTTTTCCATGTTTTTTGAAGATTTCCTCTAATATGCTTGCGAAGCTTTTTTGAGATATATTTGTATTCATGCTATGAGTTTTTGACTTTGTTTTGATCCATTTGGGTTTGCGTTCAATGCTTTTGGATTTGGTTTTGTAATGCCTTGTTGCAAAATTCTATTGGAGTCTCTGTTTGTTCTTGGTTTTTGGCTTGGCCTGTCCGCCATTGATGGGTTTCCAAGCTTTCTGGTTTTTTATAATTTGGGTTGCCTCTTGACCTATTTTCCCTGATGAAAAACGAGTCCGAGCTGCCCCAACAATTTTTGGATGTTGAGTGTCTATAAAAATCCGTCTTCTTGGGTTAGGGTTTTGCCCTCTAAAGCTCTGCTGCTACTGAGATAGGATCAAGGTAGGAGGAGGCTTGAGTTTGTCCTTTAGTAAACTGTAGATGTGCCTCATGGGTAGAATTCGGAGCTCGCAGGGAGTTCAACTAACTCTTCCCAAATGCTAAACCTCATGGGACAAAGCTCTGCTAGCTCTGCGCCCAAATACCCGTCATGATTATTTAGTTAAGCTCGTTCTTACTGTGTTGTTTCTGTTTTCAAAACATGTAGTTGAACGGAGCTCAACTACTAGTGCATGATGATAATGCAATAGAAAAGTTTAGGAGAGACCATAGCATTCCAAATGACGTTCTGATATGGAGGTCGGGGCCCTGGGAGGATGCCAATAAGTGGAGGAAAATGGGAACCGCATCCCAGTCCACACTTGGTTGATTCACCAAGCGGGCCTTAGATTCCCAATTAGTCCCATGCTGAAGGAGGTTACGGCTCGGTGCTAGCTCACATTCATGCAAATGTCTGTCAACTTTGTCCAGACCACTCGCGGTGGGCGTATTGATGCAAAGGGAAGGGCTACCTTTCAATGCCTCGGATCTGTTGCACGTATATAGCGTGGTGCACCCGAGGAGAGATCCTCAGACCTACATGTATTCGGGCAATCATTATCTCTTACTCTGAAAACCCCCAGCAGCCCCAAACAAGGTTGGTAACCGAGATCTCAAACAAAGATATGTATTTGAACGAATTTGTCTAAGTCTCAGGGAACTGGAAATGATGGCCTTTGATTCTTCCCTATGCATAATGGGTATATCACAAATAGTAAGTACCTATGCTCCATATGCTTTTTGCGCATCAGTTATGCTGATTTTTTGTATTTTCAGCATTTGTGCAAATTTCTATATTGTTGATTTGACACTTTGTATCACGATTGATTGATTTTAGGATTGAACGGTAGGTTCTGGAAAAGGCCTGATTAGTGCGCCGACACCATAGAAAAAGTGAACAACTGCAACCAACCTCGGGACGAGAAGACTCTTCTTGGTTACGTGCCACTCTATTACTACAACATCCCGCATCGAGCTGAAAGAATTGGACAAGTTAGACTTCCAGCTTTGCACATGTGACAATAGGATGCCCGACGTCGGACAACCAACTCAAAGGAGTTAAGTGAAGAACTTAGCGAGAACTCTAGAATAGCCTGAGCTCTTGACTTAGCAGATTAGGCTTCGACCCCTAGTACCTCCAGTGCTTCGAGTTCGTTGAGTTTGCTTGGCCTCTCTAGCAGTTAGGATGAAGTTGAAGACGGGGAAATAGTAAACCAAGATGAAGTAGCAGTTCCTGCCCCTGCTCTTCCCCCCATATTGGTAGTAAGTTCTGGTTCGGAAGCCGCGGATGACCTCGGTTTTCCCCTTGTTCAGCCTGCGGGTGGGGACTTAGTTGAGCGCTCCTTTGTTGGAGGTGGTGGTGCCGACACAAGATTGGAAGAAGTAGATATGGATCCAAAGCCCAAAGCCACTAGCAGATGCCCGAAGCAGTAGATCCTCCTTCAGAAGTCCAAATCCCTCCTCTAGTCCAAGTTCCTTTCCTGGCTCTTCCTGATCCCATTGAGGCAGAGCTGAGCTTTCCATTCTCCCCCTTCCTAAGAAAGGGCAAGGAGAAGGCACACGAGGTGGGTCCTTCCAAAAGAAAGAAACAGGGGGAGCAGGAAGCTCAGCCACCCTAACTCCAAGCGAGAACCCCAAGTTGTGGAATCTAATGTTCACTGCTGCCGAGCTAGGGCGGCAGGTCATCACAGCTGACACTTCCAAAGATCTGACACCTGCTTGGC
>BRYF01000004.1:9582500-9585000 GCA_030159135.1 Actinidia polygama | reverse complement strand
TTGCCTTAGTCGTAAGTAAATTCCTCTTGTATTAAGATCTACATGTCTAAGGCATAAGGTATGAAATCATGCAATACTTTTCTCTCTCTCTCTCTCTCTCTATCTATCTATCTATCTATCTATATATATCGTCTCGTAGGTACCTAACTTGATTTCAGAGTGCCCCCGACTAGTCATGAGCCTAGGAGCGCTAACCTTGTCCCCTTTCGTAGGTGTCACAGTGATCGTTGTGGATCTATTAGTTTATTCGTATTGGATCTATCATCACATAAGCGGGTATGATTTACTCGACCTACGAGTACTATGAGTTACTTATGTTATACTTCGATGTTGCTTTTTATTTTTGTGTAAGGTTTTTTAATTTTTTTGCATTTGTTTGATTTTGCGAGGACCAAAACGATTGACTAGCGGACTTGATTTGATATACCACCATAATGGGATGTCAATCTCTCCAATGTAAATATCACTATCTCCAAATGTTAAGGTATGTAATAATGTATTAAATGTTCTTGATTAATTTTAATTAGGTTACTTTGTATTTGGGTACGAGAAATATTGCCTTTATTCACTTTTTTGTCTTGCTTAGGGATGATTAGATTTACCATTGTCGTAGGTGTTATAGTGATCGTTGTGGATCTAGTAGTTTATTCGTACAAGTTCTTTCATCACGTAAGAGGGTATGATTTACTCGACCTACGAATACTACGAGTACTTTATGTAATACTTCGATTTTTTTTTTTGTAAGGTATTTAAATTTTTTTGCATTTGTTTGATTTTGCAAGGATCAACATGATTGACTAGCGGACTTGATTGGATAGACCATCTTAATACGATGCCAAACGCTCCATTGTCAATATCTCCATCTCCAAATGTTAAGGTATAGAACAATGCATTAAATGTTGTTGATTAATTTTAATTAGGTTTATTTGTATTTGGGTACGAAAAACATTGCCTTTATTCACTTTTATTCTCTTTCTTAGGAACGACTAGATTGACCATTGGATTTGATTGGACGGACTGCGCGAACGGGATGCCTTGGTAGTAAGTAAATTCCTCTTATATCAAGAAGCACACCTCTAAGAATTAAGGTATGAAATCATATATTAAATTTTTTCTCTTTCTCTCTTCTCGTAGGTACCTAACTTGATTTTGGAGTGCCCTCGACTAGTCACAAGCCTAGGAGTGCTAACCTTGTCCTCTATCATAGGTGTCACAGTGATTGTTGTGGATCTATTAATTTATTCGTACAGGTTCTATCATCACGTAAATGGGTATGATTTACTCGACCTACGAATACGACGAGTAACTAAATTTATACTTCGATGTTGCTTTTTAATTTTGTGTAAGGTTTTCTAATTTTTTTGCACTTGTTCGATTCTGCGAGAATTAAGACGATTGACTAGCGGACTTGATTGAATAGACCGTTTCAATAGGATGCCAAACTCTCCATTTTAAATATTCCAATCTCAAAATGTTAAGGTATGTAACAATAGCTTAGTTCACTCTCTCCCAATAAAGAGGTTCAACTTTAAATGAAGGTTTTAAACTTTCGCCGCAACTGTTTTATTAATGGGGACAAAATGGCCCCATTGGGAAAAACCCAAAGACAAGATGGGGTCTTGCAGTTACTAACGTAGGTGATTGACTTTACTAATTTACCCTTTAGTTTTTGGGAACAAACTGAAGTATAGATAATAGTAGCGTGTCTTGTGATCCTTTTTATTTACATGGAAAATTATAGGGTAAATTACACTGACCAACCCTTAGGTTTGAAGTAATGACAGATACTTCCCCTCAAGTTTTAGAAATGACAATAACATCCCTTCAGGTTTGAGTATCTATATCAGTTTTGCCATTCCGTTAGTGTACCGTTACTAACCAGCATTGAAATTGCTGAAGTATGCATCCAAAGTTTTCACAATTCAATTCTACACTTATTTCTTCACTTTTGTTTTCAATACAGTAAAGCTAAAAAATGCCCATCCTTCTTCTCGCTTTCCCATAGCACCACCATTGCTACTGTGCAACCACTCTCCAACTCCTCTTCCATACCGACCACTGTGCACCACCTTCCTCCTCACATCTCACCAAAGCTACTCAGTCACCATCACCATTCATAGCGCTTAAATCTACCCAAAACCTTGCGAGAAACTAGAAACTTGTGTGCTTTGGTATCTCACAGCAGAGAGAGATGATAGAGAGAGATCGCAGTCCAGAGAGAGAGAAAGCTCGTAGTCGCATGACGACACACAACGACGTCCGAGCCTTATTGGAGTCGGGCGGAGACAAACTCGTCCTCAATTGGACCAAATCGAGGCCAGACAGATCAAATCGAAAATAGTCGAACCAAATCGGAGCTCTGGAGGGGCATTCGGACTGTGTCAGATACAAATCAAACCAACCCAAGCCAAATCTAACCAAACCAAGCCTTGTAGGAGTCAAATCGAGCCTCATCGGTGTCAAATCAGAACCAATCAAAGCTCTGGAGGGGCAGTCGAAG
>BRYF01000004.1:9562500-9565000 GCA_030159135.1 Actinidia polygama | reverse complement strand
AAAAGTTCAAGGCCAAAAGCTACATATCATATGTAGGAATTATCCGTTGTCTCTCTCTCAAGTCTGCATCGGTCTACATGAAATTTTTCATTCATAGGGGGAGTGTTAGAAATTAAAGGGGTGAATGAAAGGTCAAAGGGCTGAAGTTTTTTAGCCCTAATGGCTGCACTATTTGGAGCCATAAACAGCCTCTAAATGTTGTTATGGTGGTATCCATAAACTCACTAATGAGGGGGGTTATGGATGAGTTTATAGCCATGTTTATGGCTAGAAGTTTTAGACTTGAAAAGTCATATTTTTAATTATAAAAAGAGGAGCTGCTTAGATGAAAAAACACACCAAAATAAAAAAATATAAAAAACACTTGAGTTCTTTGAGAGAGAGAGAGATAAAGTTTAGTTCGTCAAGGCTACTTCGGAGATGTTTCGAAGTTAGTGGTTCTAGCGGTTTTATCCTGGGAGGAAGACTTCACAACAATCTACAACACCCTCGGTAGGCGGCGAATCTTTTTTAAGAAGGTTGTGATTGCATGACTCAGCATAATATTGTTTGTATCTCTTATTTCGATTTATGTAATTTTTAATTTCTGTAATTTATTTTGATTAATGAAAATTATTCTTTAGAATTATATTTATTGCCGAATCAATTTTTTCCAACAAATGCTATAATTTGTTCTTGTTCAACTCGTACCAAAATCAGCGATTTACTGTCGTTAGAAATTGTTTAGATTTCAAAATGAGATTGATTTACAGATGTTCCGGTCAATTAGAAATAAGTTAAATCAACTTGGGCCCTTTGATTTTAGTGTCCAGCCCTTCAACGATTTCAACGAGCTTAGAAAATCTATAGTGAAGAACTTTTTGAAAAGGGTAAATTTCACTGACCTCCCAGAAGTTTTGACAAATACAGCTACTTTCTTGTTGTTTAATTTAGTTTGTGGAGATGGTGGTTGTGGTGGTGGTTGTGGTGGACTATCAAACGGAAATAGAGGAGAGGAGAGTAGTGGCAGGGCAGAGAAAAGGGTATAGAGTAATTTTGTATGCTGAAGTGAGGGTATCAATGCCATTATATGTTTTCCATCACTTATGTTAAGAGACAAACACTGACAGGTGAGATCAGTGTAATTTTTATAAAGTGAAAGAATCTGTTAAATCTAAATCTTAGGAGAGGTCATTGTAATTTGTCCTAAAATGTAGTTTTTTAAGTATGTTTAGCATAGGAATAATATATATATATATATATATATATATATATATATTTTTTTAATTAATAATTTATTTTTTTAAAAAAATGATCTAAATAATTTGCTTTTAAGTACTCCTAATCAAAAAATATTTAAAAAATTAAATTTTATTCTCAATACAAATTTTTATTTTAAAAATGATCCAAATATTTTAGTTTTTAATTATTCCTAAGCTAAACATACTTAAAAAACTAAATTTTAGGGCAAATTACAATGACCTTCCCTAAGATTTATATTTAACAGATTCTTTCACTTTATAAAAATTACACTGATCTCCCCTATCAGTGTTTATCTCTTAACGTAAGTGATGGAAAACATATAATGGCATTGATACCCTCACTTCAGAATACAAAATTACTCTATCAGATTCTTTCACTTTATTAATTAAATATATATATATACACACACACACGTAAGGTTAATTTTTTTATTTTTGTACAAAAATAATTTTAAAAAAATCTTGACAGTAATTTTAAAAATAAAAAAGTTATTAAAATTTTAAAAACTACAGATGAGATAGTTTTAACAGTTCTACTTATTAGAGACTTCCGAGGAGATTAGTGAAATTTACCGTTTAGAAAAAGACAAGAATGGTGATCCAACGGTGTTAAAATTGAAAAGAAGACATGACTCGGAAACTCTTTTTTAACACGTGGGGTTGTACGACGAACCGACACTTGTCCGGGAAGCAGTATGCGGGTGAGTGCCGCGATTTAGACTAACCTTCACAGCCACTCTGAAGGAGATAAGAACGCACAAATACACCACCAGACCAGACCAGATCAGACCGAAAACGCCAAACACGCGCTTAGGTTAGTTGATCGCGACAGGTCCCCTCCACACAACTTCAGGCCGACTCGCCGAGTGATCAATAGCCGAATCAAAGTCCGAGTCCCCTCCACGTGAAAGCGTAAAGTGACGGAAGGACCAAAATGGCATTATGGTAATATTAATAGTCAAACCCTGTTTGGTCTTACCTTACAACTTTCGGCTCGGTTCAACGAGTCGGTGGCGAGCGAAAGCGAAGGGACTGACGCCTACTATTACAGCAACTTGGCCAAGTTGTGGTGTCAGTTAATAACTTATAGAAAAATAATTTTATTGATATAAAAATCAATTTTTTGAGTTAAATTTTGGAAAATGATTTCTACACTCCAAATTTTGATTTCTACACTCCAAAATAGGAGTGTAGAAATCAACACCATTATTGGTATTGATTTCTACACTCCTATTTTGGAGTGTAGAAATCATTTTAAG
>BRYF01000004.1:9467500-9470000 GCA_030159135.1 Actinidia polygama | reverse complement strand
TGCGATGAAAGATGTTAGCAAGAGTTGAAAATGAGATCCCATACTTATGATCACAAAATGAGCATCCAAAGCCACAACATGCTTGATAGCACAAAAAAGTAATTCTACAATGGAAAGCAGCAACAAATAAATGATGACGAAGGATCAATGGCATGAGATTTGAAGGTTTCTTTTTTTTTTTGGATACACAGAATAGGTAGGTATACAAGATGTAAGTATGTAGAAGGCAGAGGAAGAGTGGTTGGGGCTAGGTCCGATTGACCCGCTCTGATATCATTTAAAAATATGAAACTAAATACAAAATAGCAGAATTACAAGGAGAGAAGACACGTGAAGTTTACATGGTTTGACCATTATGCCCTATTCATGGGAGGAAGTCAATAGCTTTCTTTCACTCATCTCAAAATCAATGCATTGTGCAATCATATTTATAGAACTGTAGAAATAAAGATAAGACAATAATTTTCACCATCTCCATAACTTAATTTAATCTTCAAATCCTAAGATAAGATAACGTTTATCAATGTCTCTAAGAGATACTAAATAAATAAAGTCTTACAAGTTAATAATTGTAACATGGCATTAAGTTTTAGGATGATGCGGCCTTCAGGAAGGGATGTCTAACAACTAATAACAGATAAATACCCACCATACAAAGTGTTGGAATATTCTAGGAATATCCTAGAGATTTTCCTTAATTTAGTTTCTTTTTTCCTGATTTGATTTCCTTTTTATTACCTTTACCTTGTGTATAATTACTGCATTAGTTTAATAGAATAAGACAAGCAATTATTCTCTTCTATTCTGAATTTCTTCTTGGTATCAGAGCCAAAACTCTAGCTCTAGCCAAACCCTATCCCACCAAACCCTAGCTCCAATGGCAACCCTAGCCAACACCTTTGGCTAGGATTTCTGATAGCCCCTAAGCAGCCCTCTGCCGACTGCCATCTCCAGTCCTTTGCCACTGCAGCCACTGCAGTCCTCTGCCACTGCAGCCACTGTCGACACTATGTGGGCACCTGCAGCCACTGCAACCCTCTACTAACTCGTTCCAGTCCTTTGCAGCCATACCGATAGCCCTGCAGCCACTGTCGAATGCACCTGCAAGCACTGCTAACTGCATTTGCAGCCCTCTACTAATTCGATCAGGTTGTCTCTTGCCCTTTGTGGGCCCTCTCCCTGTATCCTCGTGATGTGTTAGAGCCTTGGTGCTCCCCTTTTACCTTTTTGCGTCTCTGCTTGGCCATAAGTGGTTTCTTGCTAGTCCCTTCTCCGGCTCTTTCAGTGTTTGCACATTAATTAAGGATTCATGACTTTTCTAGTTCCCGAATCCTCAGTGATCATCAAGTCTTCTTCGGCTCTGGTTGCTCCCATCCCCCATCCGGATCTTTCTCTATCACTAAACACACCTGCCCATCGTGTCACTAGTGTGTTGTTAAATGGAAATAATTTTCTGGTTTGGTCTCGCTCGTTTCGTTTCTTTCTTGACGGAAAGGGCAAGACTAGATGGATTTTGGGTCACCACCCAAGCCGGCTACTTATGATCCTACATACCCATAGTGGGATATTGAAAAATGTATTATCTTAGGGTGGCTGTTCAACTCCATGGAGGACAAGATTTACCACATGTTCATCTACAATGACCCTATTCATTGTATGTGGACAATTATGAGTCAAATGTATGCGCATGCTCACCATGATTCCCAAATTTTCAAGTTGTATCGGGAGATTGCCAGAGCCTCACAGGAGACCTTAAGACTCTCTGTTGCCGACTATTTTGGCTTCCTTCAGTCTTGCTGGGAGGAACTAACACAATATGAGTCTTTAAGTGATTTTCCCGAATGCAGCTACTACCATTGTTTCTCAGCGTCTTGCTCGTCAACATACATACCAGTTTATGATGGGTTTGAAGTCTGAGTATGAATCTCTTCGTATTTAGATTCTAAACACCTCCTCCTTACCATTCTTATATGAGGCATTTGCTATTATTGATGGAGACGAGCGTCGTCGTCGTCGTCTGATTCAGGCCTCACCTGATATCCCCTCTGGGCCATCCCCCATTTTTGATCAAATGGCTTTTGCAGCTTCGTCTGGCTCGGGTCCTCGCTCTTCTGGTGGTAGGCCTATTTGTTCCTACTGTGGAGACATTGGTCATATAAGAGAGCAGTGTTTTAAGCTTCAACCTGAATTAAGAGAGAAATTTTCTAAACGCAAAGGGAAGGGTTCTCATCGTACTACCACAGTTGCAGATACATCCCCCGGTCATGCCCCTGATTTATCTCATATTCAGTCTCAGCGAGGCCAATTGTAGTCTTAGTTGGGTTCCCTGCTTTAGTAGCACCCCTCGGGTTCTACTACCACTCTAGCTCCTACTACCTTTCGTGCTAAGATTGGTCATCCTAGTTGGGTTCTGAATTCTAGAGCCAATGACCATATGACCGGTAAGTTATCCATTTTTTCGTCACCTATTATTCCCATACGTCAAACAGTTGCCTTGCTG
>BRYF01000004.1:9447500-9450000 GCA_030159135.1 Actinidia polygama | reverse complement strand
GTATATAAAAAAATTTCAGGCGCACGAGTTCCTCTTTCTCTCTCTCTCTCTCTCTCAAGCTCTCTAATATTCTCTCTTTTTGCTATCACTTTTTTACACAATTATATAGCTTATATATGAGGTATATATAGGCTAAGTTTACAAAGAATCTAAGAGTATTAACTCAGAGATTTTAAGTCTTCCTTGGAAGCTCAAAAGCTACATTGGAAGAGAGCAGCAGCATTAAGAGAGAGCAGACATGGGAAAGGATTGAGTCAATCCTTAGAACCTAGAGGCATGCATGGGGACTATAAGTTAAGCCAAAATATTAACAAACTCCACCTCGGTGAAACCTTTCCCAATCAAAGTAATGCTGCCACCAATGCGTCATGCTGCGGAAAGATATTGATCAAGTCCAAGCAGTGTCAAAACTTGACCTCAATAACAACCTTTGTCAAATTGTCTGCAATTCCGATCTTCTCAAGTAATATGTCCTCCTAATTCAGAATTTTTTGGACAAAATAAAATCAAACATTAATATGCTTGGTACAAACATGATGAACCAGGTTCTTTGCTAAACAAATAGCACTATAACTGTCACAGTGAACTCTAACAGGCTCTTGAACAATTCTTAAATCATTTATCAAAACATGTAACCAAATGGTTTCTTTAAAAGCTTTAATCACTGCCATATGCTCTGCTTTAGTAGTAAACAAGGCAACTGTTGACTACAATGTTGATCGTCAATTAACTGGTCCACCAGCCATACTAAACACATAACTAGTAGAGCGACGCTTATCAAGATCACCCGCATAGTCGGAATCCACATATCCAACCAAATGATGATCAAACTCATCAACTCTTTGAAATTTCAAACCAACATTAATAGTACCTTGAATATACCGCAGAATCCCTTTGACAGCCTGCCAGTGTCATTTTCCTAGATCATGCATACCTATTGACCATGATAACAACATGTGAAATGTCTAATCTCGTACAAATTATAGTGTACATCAAAGCACTAACTGCATTTGCATAAAGAACATTTCTCATATAATTTTGCTCATCATCTGTGCTTGAAGACATAGAAATACTCAATTTGAATTAAGGGTGTTGGAAAAAATCTAAAAAAAATCACAATTTTTCCTCTCATCAGGAGTTTCGCAATGATATACTACACATAGTGAGCAAAAATCTAGACCCCAGAATTTACTTGTAAAGGATAATTACGAAAGATACCATGTACTTTACCATATATTACACTTGAACCCAAAGAAGGCCCAAACTAAAATATCTAATATCAAATCATCGTTAGGCACATAATTATACTTATTAACTATTAATCACGTAATTAAAGTGATTAAAAGTATCTAAATGGGTTGGGATGTTACATTTATACCGTCATCGGCTAATGAGTAATACTCTCCCGACGCCTGACTAATCCAATTTTGACATACCATCCTCATTTAACAAGAACATAACACAGCGTAATAGCGGAAGACATAAAATAATCTCCAAAGCTACTTATTATGCATTAAAATAGAATACAATCAAATACAACAAATACCAAGGCTTAACGCCAAAACAATCAGCCAAGAGCGTTAAGTATAATAATTACCGGATAAACATTACCCAAAATATTCAAGTCTTAAAACTTGCATCCAATGCATAGTCAAGCCCTTCCCATGGCTTAAGACCCATCATTTGAAAATGATTTAAAATAACATCATAAGCAATAAGCTAGTGTGAGTAAGGTTATATCAGAGTTACAAGTTTTACCATGTAATCAATTTTAAAGATATCGGGTAGTTCATACCACGTGGCTCACTTGGCCACTAACAATAATAATATAGTAAGATTCATATATCCACGATATGTAATCTACACTGCAAATCCAAATCATTATTTTATAATGATTAATTGCAACATATCCAAATCATATGACTTAACATCCACTAACAAGTAGGGAACGCACAATTCGGGACATTATATCAAGTCCAATTTTTCAGCCTTATATCTACCTACCATGCTAACTTGATTATTATGTCCCCCATTCTGGGACTATCAAAGGATGTGTCAATTAACCGGGTAACTCGACACGAAATCAAATACTATAAATTGATCTCAAATCAAGAATCTTAAAGCTCATGACCTTTTCCCAAACCTGATATCCATAGGGTTTTGGGAAGTGTATATATAGGCATAGGATTTTTTTGTAATACCCCGAACCGCGAAAATAAATATTAAATTAGTAACCTACTTAATTTTATTTAAAGTGTAAAATAGAACACGATAATCCGACACGTTATGGACACACGGGTGCGTGCATGAGAGACACGTGGAGATACGTTGAAATTAAATTTAAGTCATTTAATACGTTTTGGGGTTAAATTGAAAGATTTATAACTTTGGGGATAAAATTAAATATTATATTTAGATAATATAATTATTTAAAAGTTGGAGGGGTTAAAGCGTAATTTTATCAATTAATTTGACACGCACGCCGGTGACTCACACACGG
>BRYF01000004.1:9407500-9410000 GCA_030159135.1 Actinidia polygama | reverse complement strand
CATCGACACCACCAATCAGCAGGTTTCCTCTTTCCCTAGTCCCCACACTGTCTACCCCTCCCTCTCCCGAACCAACGCGGATCACCACCATCTCCTTACCCCTTTCAAACCATCAACCACAAGCTCAAAAGCTAACAACCATATAAATCCCAAGTCACAAACCCATGGACTGCGCACGGGGGCGAGAGAGTGGCGATTTTTAAAATTATATGGTTGAGAGAGTTTTGAAAGCGTCTATATTATATAATTTTTCATGTAATAAAATAGTAAATTTTTTGTATTATTAAGATTTTTAAATATTGCTGTCATTCTATATTTTCAATACACCTTATTTATAACACACTTGTATTGTAGAAGTATTTGTATTATTGGACTTGTTATGGAAATATTACTTTCTTTTACGAATAATTAGGTTATATATATTTTAGTTTAGCAAGTTTGACAACCAAGCAGGTGGTGTAGTGGTTGTTTGGTACATTGATTACCACCAGGATCCTCCGTTGATGCATATTTGCATTTTTCTTCAACATGGGCTGTCATCTGGTGCGCGACTCAGAAAATACGTATCAATCTGTGATTAGACGAAAAGAGAGAAATGGATCCTCGAATTTGGTGCCAATTTCCTAAGAATTCGTAAATCCTTCTGTGATCTAGTGTAAACCCACCACCACTCCCACGAGCCCATGGCCCCACCTCATGGCCTCAAATCGATTCCACAAAATGAGATGGAAGGGAAGGAGAACAAATCAGGTAAGTGAAGGTGCATACAAACTTTTAAAGTTTCAATTGTTATAAATTAAACTATAGAGTTTTGATTTGACAACATTTGTGACTGTCTTCATTTTATTTCATTGGAGTTTACGGAATTAATTGATTCTTGCTAAAAAATTGAAAAAACTTCATCCAATGTAATTTGGGCTCATTTTCAAACAAAAGTGGCTTTTAAAGGTTTATAATGTCGAACAATGTTTTTCTAATTCGTTTTGGGGATTCAGTTGATTCTATCAATTCTAATGAAACAGAGATTGATAAACGGTTTTAAATAACAAAATCAGTTGATTTTAAAAACGGAGATGATAAAACGGTTTTAATTGTTATTTTTTCCACTTGACAAATGGAGGTTGACTATTATTTTCTCACCTTGGGTTTAATTTATTATGGAGATCAAACCTAGGTTTTTTTAGTTGGTACAATTTTTTTAATCAAAACTCTAGGGTTTAATTTGTTACCAAGATCAAACACTCGTTTGTTTTTGTTGGGTTTAAGCCCAATTAGGAGTCCAGCCCATGAAGGGCAAGCCCAAGCTCAAATTGAAGCCCAGCCCAGATGAATAGTGAAACACTATTAGGCCCAAGCCCAAGCCCAATATGAATAGTCACCAACTCATTTGCATTTAAGGAGTTGTTGCGTGAATGAAGGCTGTGTTTATTGAAGACAGAAGAGAGAGCAGCAGCAGTAGACAGACAGAGAAGCTGGCTGTCAAAGAAGCTGCAGTCCAAGTTGGAGGCTGCACCGCCTCCTCCCGAAGTCTCAATTTGTGGGCAAGGATGAGCTCAGCCATGAGCTCATCATCTCCTCTCCCGGTTATAAATACAGAGTAGATCAGAGAGGTAAGAAAATGGGGGAAAATGTAGGGGGCTGAGGTTTGTTGTTAGGTGCACACAGCATGTTGCTGTGTGCACATGGGGCTGGGGGAGTATACAGAATATGTAAGATGTGGTGCTGTGAGATCAGAGAGACAGTGAGATTGGTGAGAGATGAGAGGAGTGTGACCTCCTCGTTTTGTATGTAATTCATTATGTATTAGTGGATTATTTGTTCCTCTCCGTGGATGTAGGCAGATTGGCCGAACCACGTAAATCTGTGTCTCGTATGTGGTTGATTTAGTTGGATGTGACTGGTGACAGGTCCTTGGGCACAACAATTGGTATCAGAGCCGAGTTCAAGTCACCGGAAGATCACCAGATGATTTTGGCGTCAAACCGGACCCGATTCAAAAATCTGACGAAATTCAAAATGCTCAAAAATGATGTTTGAGCATACCGCTAGATGCGTCTCATCGAGACGAAGCTCCAGCACCTTACGGAATCGAAATCGGACTTAAAATGAGTCCTCACGCGCCGCCTGAAGTTCGGCGCGTCAGATCTAGCAACCCACGCGCGCCAAAGGAAGAAGACAGTCTTACACGCGCCACGCGCAAGGAAGCTGACCCACGCACCCGCACGTGCCCGAAGACGGGTCCCGCGCAGCTGCACGCGCGACCCACGCGCCAAAAAGGTCAGCCACGCACCCTCACGTGCGACCCACGCGCCAGACGCGTATGCCACGCGCCAGTGAGTGGCGGAAACTCGCAGCCAAGCTTCCCCACGCGCTGAGCCGAGCCGCGCGTCGAATCCCAGCCGTTGACCGAGCCTGTCAGTATGAGCCGTTGACCGGCGCCGAATCCGAGCCGTTGACCGAAGTTGACCACCAGCTTGAGCCCTTGACCAGCCGACGGGAA
>BRYF01000004.1:9347500-9352500 GCA_030159135.1 Actinidia polygama | reverse complement strand
TAAATAAAAAATATTAAATTTTTACATTAAAAATAAAAAAACTCAAAAACAAATGAAACCAAAAAATCAATACCCCAATTTGGACCTTAAGAGGCGCTTTTTTTTTTTTCCTTTGAACAGAAGTTCAGAACTACTCAAAAGTCAAGACAAAAATTATAAATTCCCAATGTGGGAACGAAGCGGAAGCGAGATCGTTTGAGTGCCTATTCTCAAAATAACATTGTTACAGTCCATGAATTGTACTAAGAAAAATTTTTAAAATTTAAATTGAATGATTTAAATTCACTTGGTTACGTGAAATTCACATGCTCAAGTGAATCTGAATCATTTACAAGGATGTTGATTGAATGACTAAAAAATAATAATTTTTAGACATAAGGGTATTTAATTTAAGCACATGACAATACGTGATCGATTTTTATTACTATTCCAAATAGATTAGCAGCGAAAAAGGGTATAAATGACAATTAAATAGTTAATGAGTCATTATGATTCACTTTTTAATCATTCAATCAACATACTTGTGGGGTATATAGTAACTTTGTAAAAAAAAATGACATATATGGTATTCCAATCACTATTCAGCTGACGTCATGGATGCCAGTCAATTTTGCTAACGAACGATTGACGTCAAGGGTGCTTTATGTATTAATCCGAAATATTAGGGGTAGTTAGTGTAAAATGGAGGGGGAGGGAAAATTTGTTACAAGTTTCAAATCTCAGGGGAGGTTACTGTTATTTTTCAAACATTAGGATACTTTATGTATTAATCTGAAACCTCATGGGTGGTCAGTGTATTTCACCCTAATTTATAAAGTTTTTATAGTTCAATTTTTAGTTTTTACGCTCATTTTAAAAAGAAAAACAAACTGGAAAAAAAGAAAGATTTTGGCACGATTTTGGATTAGGCCTGCCAAAAATGAAAGCGAGAGGAGATTTTGAAGGTCATGTCACTGAAAAGAAAATCGAACACTGTAGAGATATAAGTTTTAAATATCTTTTAAGTTATCTTTATACTAAAGGGTAAATTACATTAATCTCTCTTGAGATTCCGGGTTAATACACAAAGTACCTCTGCTATGTAATAAATTATAATGACCTCCCCTAAGGTTTGGAACTTGTAACAGATTTTTTTATTTTTACACTGACCACCCTTGAGGTTATGGGTTAATACACAAAACACTCCTGATAAAATTACTTCTTTTTGTCTTTTTTACAAAGGATATAGATTTGACGTCAGTGGTGCTTTGTGTATTAACCCATAACCTCAGGGGTGGTCAGTGTAAAATGAAAAAATATGTTACAAGTTTCAAACCTCAGAGGAGGTCATTGTAATTTCTCAAACGTCAGGGTACTTTGTGTATTAACCCCGAACCTCAGGAGAAGTCAGTGTATTTCACCCTATACTAAAATAAAATTAATTTGAAGGGTTTTTTTACATATGGCAACATAAGAACATAAATAATTAGATTTTTATTTATTAAGTGAAAGTTATTCATTATTTATTATATTAGTTTTTCTTTTTCTTTTTCTTTTTACAAAGTAAATAATTTATAATTGATGGAAAAAAAAAAAGAAAAAAGAAAGGGGTAACGGGGATGGAGCGAAAAATTTCGATTCTCATAGGGGATGAGGATGGGTGGTCAATCTAATCCAACCGGAGATCGGAGAAGGGATGTAAATGCATATTAATAGATGGGGATAAAATTTGAAACATCCGCCCTGTTACAATCCTTAGAATTTTTGAACAATTACCCAATCACTCAAACAAGAAAAATATGTATGAACTTGTCTATTTTTGGGTCCGTGATGGTACAATCCAAGATGGCCCAAGGAAGTCAAAATGGAAGGATGCCCAATTGAGCGCAGAAGGGGCATACATAACAATGCTTACAGTTTCGGCCAAATTTGCCTATGGGGCCTAATAAGCTAGGCCAGAACCCTTGGTCTAAAAATTGGGCCCAACAAGCTTTTTCTGGGCCCCTCAGTCTTCTTTTATATATATGTTTTTTAAATTGGACTGTCCAGTGGGGCTGGGGGGGCGAGACTTCGATTTATAAATGTTTAAAATCTGTATTTTAACAAATTTTAATTTTTAATTTGTTTCTATTGACCTCTAAATGGATTTTTTTCCCCAATCGATATGCATGTGAAGGGGTTAGATGTTAGTAGTTATAAGTTACAACGGAGTGTTGACGTTGCTCTATCAGTTCGAAATCAGAACCTCGCCCTTGAAAATCAAGGAAATGAAACTTGGTCTAAATGGATTATCGGTTTATCACAGTCAAACTTGAAAGATAGTAACAAACCAAGGCAAAAAAAAAAAAACTTGGAAGAAAGCTGGTACAAACATGAAATAAATTTAAATCTAGAAGACTAGAAAATGGAGAAAAGGAAACAAATATGCTCGACTTTGAAATCTGTTAGTGAACTCTATTTAAGCGATTGGGATGGTCATTCTACTATTTGAATGTAACTAATTAACATAATTTATTAATTATAACACTAGCATTATCAGATGGTAAATTGTTAACTCAATATCTAGGATATGCTGTGATATGATGGTAGGAGAAATTTATTTCATCTTCGGAAAATGTTTTGTGCCCATATGTCGCGTGTGATCATTTTTTAAAAATATAGGGGCAAAATTACCGCATGATCGATTGTTGAGAATATAAACATAAAGTTTTGTAGATAAACTGATGATTAACTCTCTAATAGTGACTATTGTCATTTTTTCTCATCCCAATCCAATTGAAAAGCCTTATACTGTAGCTAACAAGGATTTGGAAATGTGATCGAAACTCCTAATTTCAGGCTAGAAAACTCGAGGTACAATGGAAGTATCCAAGTAGTGCTGTAAAAAACAAACTAATTAAGTTACTTCAATTTCACGACAGATTAAAAAGTTGATTTGAGATTAGCTTGCCAAAACAAACTAAATTTAAACATACTTTGAAACCAACTTTGAGCAAAACACTATTTAACTTGATACTATATGAAGAAATCAAACTATTAGAGCTCGTTCGTGATCGACTCAATAATATATAAATAGTTTGAACGCATTATTAAAATTCGTTAAACTCTTAAACCAAACCTAAGTTGCCCACAATATATACTGAGCTTGACTTGGCTCATTTACAACCCGACATTCGATCCTGTCCTAAGAAAAATGCTAACAGCCAAGTATTTGGCATTGGGTAAATGGTAAAAAATATATTGATTACCTTAAAAAGTGTATAAATATCCGTACAATTACTTTTAAATATGTGAAAAATCCAATAATATTTATAAAAGTGTGTATTATTCATCATCCAGTATCTAACTGCATTAAATGACTGACTGACTAACTAACTAACTAACTAACTAACAAGAGTGTCATCTTCCTATTCCTATTTGATGGAATGAGCCCTTCAGGTATTTATTAGGTACAAATTCGGCAAACATAACAACAAAAAGCATGGCATCGTGTTTAATTAACAAGTACTGTTTCGGCCAATTGCTAACATCATATCAACACATTACATATATATCCCATTTTTGTATGATTCGTAATTCTCTTAGAAGTAATAAGGCCTATTTGGCGTAGTTAAAAAAATCTCAGTTTTTTTCACTTCTGATTAAAATATGAAAAGTGAGATAAAAAATCATCTGTTTTTGTTTGGGATGGTTAAAGAATCATTAGTTTTAAAAAAATACTAATTAATGATTGCTGACTTTACTAAAAAAATATAAACCAAACAGATCCTGAAAATCCAGGTTAAAAAATTATCCTCCCATCCAAAAAAATCAGGCTAAACGAGCAAAAAAGACTTGAGCTTTTTTAAACCAAAACACAACTAAAAAAATCTAGGGCAAACAAGGCCTAACTACATAACAAAGTGTTTCTAATTATACCAATTTTCATTCGAGAGGAGCCAACCAACTGTTTGATTAAGTTTCCTTTTCAGTTGCTTATCAAAAATTGATTTATGTTAATCATTTAGATGAATTTGGAATATAAAAAGGGGTTAGTTGGCTTGGCATTGCCGCTATGCTTTTGTTTTCTTTGGTTAATGTGTCATTTTTGTTTCCCAAACAATGTTTTAACGCATCATAAGATACTTTTAGAGCCCCAAGCAAATATATTTGCTCGTAACCGCGAAAACAATTTAATCTGTTCAAACTTTCCCTCCATCCGGCACCAAATTAATATGATTAAGATAAATAATTGTTAGTTGATTCATGCTTAATCATTCATGTCTTGTTGATAGTTTTTATGTTAATGGTTTAAGAAACAATAGTCTATATTGTTCCCTACATGTCTTGATCCTTGTTCTGAGCATGATTCAAGCTTCTGTGTTTTTAATTGCTACCCACATAGAATAGAAAATGGAATGCACAGCTTAAGGTTGTGTTTGGAATAAGGATTTGGTGAGAGAAAAAAAAATAAAAAAATAAAAAAAATTTACTGAATCATCTATCTTTTTTATTTTTATTTCTTTTTCTCCTTCACCAAATCCTGAATCCAGCCTTAAATTAGATGAAATTTTAGGTTGTACTCTTTTTTTAAGTTCGTTCACATAATCCTATGGATATATTTGAAATTTATAAGCAATTTATGGACTCAGATTTTTGTCGATCAAGAACCCACGCGGCTATGAAGGAGTAAATATTGAGCATGTATTATTGGAAGTTGTGTCCCTTTTAGACTGCACAGTGGAGTTCATATATTTTGAGTCTATTTTAATTATTTAAATTGTTTATATTGTAGATTTTGTAGTAAGAATCAATATTGTAAATATAATATTGATCAGAAACAAATTAATATTTTTTAGCATTATTTTATAACTTAATAAAATAGTGTCTAGACACATGATTATACTTATTTATTTTAATATAAATTGATATTGATCGACTATTAATTTGAACCGTAAAAAGGCTGCGTCCTTGTAAATATTGGATATTATGTATTGTGAAAAAATTTAATTTGCAATACTCACTATTATATGTCAAGCTAA
>BRYF01000004.1:9252500-9255000 GCA_030159135.1 Actinidia polygama | reverse complement strand
ATTCTTAGAAAAGGATTTCTAAAAGTTGGTGTGTATAGCAGAACTCAAGAAAAAGTAAAAATATTTAAGGGACAACTATTCTAAATGAATAGGAGTACAAGTCAAAAAGTCTATATATATATGTGCCTTTCACAACTCTTCTTCCAAGGAAGTTTCCACCAAATTACAACTCAAATACCATAGCAACATTCGATACTTATCATTTCGTTCGTCAGCCGTACGGGAAAGGACAACATATATTTCCCTTAAAACTCTTTCTATATATATACCCTTTTCTAGGCAAAGAACAGCATAGATTTCTTGCATTTTGTTTAGCACTTCCAGCTCAATACAAAATGCATGGCCAGGGAAAACAACTATAAGTTTCAAGGTAATTATTTGATAATTTTGCATCAACATGTCTCCTCTCAATGGCGACGACATTCACCGGATATTCGAGATGCTAGACGAAAATGGCGATGGCTTTGTGAGCCTTGACGACCTCAAAAGAATTCTGGAGAGAATCGGGATTCAGATTAGTTTGGCAGAGCTCGAGGCATTGGTGGGGAAAAGGAGCCTTGACATTCTCGACTTTGTGTGCTTCTATGATACCGTCATTAAGGCGAATATTGGTGATCAAAGCGTAGCAGGCGAGGAGGGTAATGAGGTGGAGAGCGATTTAGCTAAGGCTTTCAAAGTGTACGATTTAAATGGGGATGGAGTCATTTCGTGCGAGGAGCTCCAGAGCGTGCTATCGCGTTTAGGGATGTGGGATGAGCGCGGTCACCGGGATTGCAAGTCCATGATTGACTTGTACGACACGAATTCCGATGGGGTGCTCGATTTTGACGAATTCAAGAACATGATGGCGGTCAACAACTCTTGAAGGCATTGCTTCTTTTACTAGAAGATTCCCTTGGTTATGAAATTATTGGTGATGGTTGTGATGGTCGGCTAGATTTTTTATATGTAAGGAATTAGCTAGAATGTTGACTTTGCCTTTGATTGTTCCTATTGTAGCAGTGTGATCTCATGTTCTATTGTAAATGTTAGTGGTTATTTTGAACACAAGGACAATGCCTAGAATATCCTAAGAATGTTTATGGTAGGAGACAAAATATATAACGACAGAGTTTGGTCTTGTTAGTGCAGGGGCTTTCGTCGAGTTGCCGATATAAAGTAAGCTCAGTGGTCCTTTGCGCCGGAACTTGGTGCAAATACCATTGAACATTTGCATTGACCGAGCTAAGGTCATCGTTATATCCGAACTGTCGCTATTTAGCAAGCTCGGGATAAAGTTGCGCTATAGCTTGGACAAGGGGCAACGGCCGACGACAATCTCGAGGGATGTTAGGGGAAAAAAGATGACTTGCACGTTGAAGTTTCTTCTGACAGCCCCCATACCCAGACAGAGACGTCGGCGGCATGATTACAGGCTACCAACTACGCCGCAGAGGCCTGGTTAGGTTAGCCACCTACCTACTGACAAGGCTGTTGGCGTGTCGAGGTACGCACCGAGCTAGGCTGTATAACAAAAACAGAGGTTCTCAAAAAGGTACGCGTGATTGAGCTATCAAGAACATACACTTTCTCTAGTCTTCTGACTTGACCGTTGGAGAGCCGTTTTTCGAAAACAGCTCCGGCGGTTGGTCTCACTGTTTCTGTGATGCAACTAGGGCATTGTCGCGCAATCGTCTGGTGTCAACTCTCTCTACCGTCGCAAGACCACCGTAAGTATCCATCCTCGATTTTCCTTTCATTATCTCTCTCACCCACAACCCCATAGTTTACAAGTAAATCATTTAGTTCAATAGTTGTTCAATTGTTAGTGTTGATAATATAATAAATAATAAATTTAAAAAAATAATTTCTACACTCCAAAAAGTGATTTCTAAACTCCAAAATAGGAGTGTAGAAATCAACATCATTATTGGTGTTGATTTCTACACTCCTATTTTGGAGTATAGAAATCACTCCAAGGAATGTAGAAATAAATTTCCTAAATTTATCTATCTTTAAAAACTTAAGCTTGTAAATGAGTTGTTGATTAGCACTTTACATGGTATCAGAGTATGCACAAATTATGCATTCAAATCTCACCGCCACCTAATTAAAAATACACATATTTGGCCTCCTTATGTGAGGGAGCGTATTGAGAATATAATAAATAATAGAATTGTCTTTCCCTTTAAAAGCTTAAGTTTTTGATGAGTTGGTAATTAACTCTTTCACAGTTAGCCATAATGCTATGTTTTATACTCTAAAAAACTATTATCTAAAAGAAAACCTATAAAGCCAATTATACGGATGGCAATTCAACTCTGATGAAGGGTAAAAAAACATGTATATTTTTAGAGAGTTTTTTCGAGAACCTAATTTTCTAAATACGTAGCATATTAGAGCTCGACAGATCTTACACAATCATGCGTGGGCTTTTTTTGGTTTTTTGTGAACCATTAAAGAGTAAATTCATTCCATATTTTGTTTTTTTATTTGTTTTATGAAAAGACACAATATTGCT
>BRYF01000004.1:9242500-9245000 GCA_030159135.1 Actinidia polygama | reverse complement strand
AATTTGAGAAATTTTGGCCAACTTTTTAGAATTTTGACTTTTGTGGTATGATTTGATCATATAATGACACATGTGATGTGTCACACTTCTATTTGGTCTCTATTAACCCTCATAATTTATTAATACATACTTAACATGTGTCTGTTTTTCTGTTACGTTTTAACAGAAATTCTTATTTTTGTAAATAAATTCTAAAAATCATAATTAATATTTGGAACATAACATACATTATCATCACATAAATAACATGTATTGTACATATTTTGTATTTATCATGTCTATTTTATATCTAATTTGCTTAGTTAGATATCTTTAAATTTCAGAATGTTATAGAGTCAACAAAAGAGAGAGAGAAGTGGGGGAGAGAGAGCAGGGGCATAATGGTATTTTTATAAGGGGATAAGGGGTGGGGCCTAGGGGGCGTCTGACACGGGAGGCGGGAGAAGCACCTCTCTTCCTTTCCTCAGCCGCCCCCTCCTTTTTCATTTGTTTTTTTTAGTTTTTTTTAATTTTTTTATCAGTTTTTTTTTTGTTTATGAATTTTTTTATTTATCTATATCAGTTTTTTTTTCTTTTTAGATAAACATTTATTTTTATTATATGTTTTTAATATTTTGTTTGCATTTTTTTTCAGTTTTGTTTTTGTTTTTTTTTTAGTTTTTTTAATTTTATTTTATTAGTTTTATTTTTTTTAATCAGTTTTGCTTATGGTTTCTGTTATCATTTTTTTTTGTTTAATTTTTGACACTTGTCAGAAACTACCTCTCTCTTTAAATTACCCCCTCTAACCCTTGACATATGTCAGAACTTCTCCCCCTCTTTTAAATATTCTAATTGAGATTTATTAACTTTATCATAAATGGATCCGTTGTTTCTTTTTTCTACTTCTTTTTGTGACCTTCGTTGTATCGAATAATCATCTCAAGCATAAGAAAGAACTATTAAAGACAATGTATTTAGTGAATTTGTTGAGTAGATATAATTTTTTAATATGTAGACTAAGTTTTTAGTACATTTTATTTTTCATGCTTACCAATATAAAAAAATGATTCCATGCAAACGTATAAAAATAATAATAAAATTTTTTAAAAATACACAAAATTGGGAAAAAAAGAAAAAAAGTAATAAAAAAAGAAACAAAACTAAAAAAAATACATAAAACTGAAGAAAAAAAAACAAAGAGAAAACTCAAAAAGAACTGTTTATCCAAAAAGGAAAAAAAACTGATAAGGAATTTAAATAATTTCATAAAAAAAATAAAAAAAAAATTGAAAAATAATTGGGGGCAAGGAAAAAGGAGAGGAAAGGGGAAGGGAGGGGAGGGGAGGGGAGGGGAGGTGGGGTTAGGGGCATAAGGGTAAATTTGGGTGTGGGGCCGGGGGGTTCGTGTCAGAGGGGGCGGGAGAAGCAGCTCTCAAAATATTGGAACTGAAACATCAATAATTATTCAACCCTCCTGAAGTACCATGTGGCATTTACATGTTGTACTTCTAATCAATCATAGTGACAAATTTAATGACTCACATTTGTTTGATAGTTGAGAGACAAAAAATGACCCATAATATGTATATTAAGGTCATTCATTTGTTGAGAGTATCACGTAAATAATGTCAGGTGATGCTCCGGGATTACCTAAATACTACTTTGATACATATGGTTGATATAGAGGTGTCAAACGTGTCCGCCGTGCCATGTCGTGCTACTTTTCTTCCTTGCCAACCGTGCTTCGTGTCGTGCCGTGCCCATTTACTTAATGTGTCGTGCCTTTATCGTACCGTGCCATTTTTAATCGCGTCATGTCGTGCTATTTTTTATTTATTTTTAATCGTGTTGTGCCGTGCCATTTTATAACTGTGTCATGCCGTGTCAGCCCGCTAACTTAGTCGACTCGTGCCGTGCCAGCCCGCTAACTTAGTCGACTCGTGTCGTGCCGGCCCGCTAACTAATTCGAGGGTCGTTAGATTATTTTTCTTTAAATTGGAACCGTATACATTTTACGTGAGAGTGATTTTATCCTCCATACAAAAATTAAAGTAAATTAATTATTATTGCGTACTTGATCGAATGAGACAAATTGTTAGTTTTTAATGAATTTAATGTCCCGATGAAAGGGCTTTTAATACCCGATAGACTTCAAAATTGGCGAGAGTGATTAAAACAACAAAACAAACAAAGTAAACGTTTTAGATCGTCATAATTGTGTTGTGATCGTTTGGCTATCGTACATTATCTTATAGCATAATAGAATGGTTTAGAACCAAGTATGTTCAATGTATAGGATTAAAAGGTAGGTACATACTTGATTTCCCGAATGTTCGATATAAAACGTTACGATTTTATATCTTATTAATTCTATAATTTCTCCCAAAAATGGTGACCATCAAATGTTGACAACCACTTGATCGGATCACATTCAGTGCATCTATAACAATAATGTCCTATAATGCATGACTCGACGGCCATCACAATAATTTTTTTTGAATCGAAACCGTCAAGGTTT
>BRYF01000004.1:9225000-9227500 GCA_030159135.1 Actinidia polygama | reverse complement strand
CAAAATATAAAATATTTAGATATGAAAATAATATATTTTGTTTCTATATATATATAAAAATAAAAATATACATTTTGTTTCTCTCTATATATATTTTTCTTTATCCTCCACCCCCTTATCCCCCGGATAACTTTTAGTTAGGGTCTAAACCATCTAAAAATTATCCGGAGGGAAAAGTTATCCGTCAGCCAAACATCCGGGGGAAAAAAGTTATCCGGGGGGGAAAATTATCCCCCCTCCTTATCCCCTTGCCAAACGGGCCCTAAGGGCTTATTTGGCTGGCGGATAAGGAGGGAGGATAAGTTTTAGAGGGGGGATAACTTTTGAAAGGGGATAACTTTTAATTTTGTTTGGATACTTTTTAGAATGGGTGAATAAGGGTGGGAATAAAGAAGAAAATATATAGAGAGAAATAAAATATAAA
This sequence comes from Actinidia polygama, assembly GCA_030159135.1. Taxonomy (NCBI): domain Eukaryota; kingdom Viridiplantae; phylum Streptophyta; class Magnoliopsida; order Ericales; family Actinidiaceae; genus Actinidia; species Actinidia polygama. The sequence goes on along the minus strand of BRYF01000004.1, from coordinate 9,227,076 downwards.
ATATTTAGATATTAAAAATATATATGTTATTTCTATATATATATATATAAATAAAAATATACATTTTGTTTCTCTTTATATATTTTTTTTCTTATCCCCCACCCTCTTATCTCCGGATAACTTTTAGTTAGGGTCTAGGCCACCCAAAAATTATCCGCCTCTATCCACTTGCTGGGAAAAAAATTATTCGGGGTATAAATTATTCGTCTTCCTATCCGCTAGCCAAACGTCTGAGAGAAAAAATTATCCGGGAGAAAAAGTTATCCATCCTCTCTATCCACCCGCCAAATATGCCCTAAGTGGAATGATTCATATTTAGCTTCTCAAGTTGTTCGAGTTGGCTAGAATGTACATACAACGTCAATATGAAATGTCTAAGTTTCAAATTTTAAAAGGTGGACCAACTATGAAATTTCATTCTATATTTTCCCTTGAGATCATCCCAAGATTAGGCTCATTAATTACGTGGTATATAAGGGGTTGGAGACTATATTTTACTTAGGGAATTGATGAAATTAAGTTCTTTTGCTAATAATTTATAACAATTTATGCGCAAGTATAGACAACTATTAAAAAAACCACATATATAACACTACCACTTCAACCATACACCAAACGCTGTTGCCACCGACACCAATACCAACACCCCCATTCACACACTATAGCCATTGCTACACTACTATTAGAATCACCACCCTCCCCTAACACCACTATAGTCACCTCAATGCTATTGCCATCACCAACCCCTGCGGAAAAAAAACTATTGCCACCACCACCTGCCATTCAACCAATCTTCATAATGCTACCATTGTGGTCCATCATTCCATTACATCCAACACTTTCACCACATCTAACAAAACAAAAGATAAGCATACCCATCACTATTACTCGCTATCACTACTACTACATCCAACACTTTCACCACATCTAACAAAACAAAAGATAAGCATACCCATCACTATTACTCGCTATCACTACTACCACTGCACAACCAACCACCATTGCCTTTGTCATCACCACCACAACTGTTGTTGTCCCCTCTATGAAAACACAGTCTCGTATCCCTACTACCATAATAGATAATACTATACTGTAAGCATCGCCACTAACTTTTTGTTCCACTTGACATTTTGGTTTGAAAAATGAACGTAATCAAGTTACCAAGTAGAATTAAATTGACAAAAAATCTAATAATGGTTGAAAATATTCAAAATATAAAAGGCAAAATAAAAATTAAAAAATTATTGTAAATATTCTATTTTATTGTTACTGGCACCGCCATCACCAACACCATCATACCTCCACATCACCACCACTATCGTCACATCACCATCAGCCTTATCACTCCACCATCCCATTGCTATCATTATCATTGCCATCACCACCTCCGCAACAACAATATCATCACCACCACCATTCTCATCACTACCATACAACTGCCATTTTCCGTAATGCCACTATTGTCGTCTTCACTATCATCATCTATTACCACCTTTACTTTCACCACATCTACTCTAACAAAGACAAGCATAACCATCACTGTTATTCATTATCACAACCACCATTACACAACTACTATTGCCTTTGCCGTTACTACCACACAAAACATTATTGTCTCACCAGAACATCATAGCTATTGTCGTTCCCACTATGAAACCACAAACTCACATGTATACTATCATTGTTGGCATCGCCACTATTAGTTCATTGTGGTGAAAGAGAATATTAAACTATGAAAGTGTAATAATTAGTGGCTGAAATTGAGAAAATCTTTAGTTTCACTTGACATTTTCGTTCGAAGATTGGATGTAACGAAGTTACCAAATAGAATCAAATTGAAAAAAAATTAAACAATAGGTGACCAAATTGAAAATACTCAAAAATTAAAAGCCAAAGTAAAAACTAAAATACTATATTGTAAATGACCCAAAAATAATAAATTACTTTCAATTTAAGACCCAATGAATCAACTATGACGCATCGATTCACTAGACACAACCGAGAGCCGGGAGTTCAGTTCCTGTCTCCTGATTGGTGAGCACGCTACTTCCACTCAGTCGCTACCTGCAAGACCGC
>BRYF01000004.1:9205000-9215000 GCA_030159135.1 Actinidia polygama | reverse complement strand
AGCGAAAGATGCTACACTGAAAAAAAATTTAATTTTCAAAATTATCATTCAATAATTCAAAAAAAATAATTAAATCATCACATTAATTCAAAAGTGAATGTGCAAGAGGAATTCCGCAAATTTTGATAGTTACTTTTTAAGGTGATCTGAATGATGAAAACAAAAATAATAGGTACACACTAAAAAATGTACACACTCAAACATACTCTCTCATAAATACAGTGGGGCCCACCCTAATTAGGGTTTTAAAAAACTCTAATTAGGGCAGACTCCATTGTTTTTTGTGAGAGGGTGTGTCTTATATATACCCAAAAGTGGATGTGTACCTATCATTGTTGAGAAAATAGACAAAAAAATTAGGAAGAAGGGAAATGTCCAATCATAAATCCCTATTTTTTTTCTAGAATAATACCACAAAGGCTATTTTCAATTGTGAAGAATTTTGTATGAGAAAGTTGTTACGAGGGAAAGTGAAGTAAAGAAAAAAAACTTTTTATGTGTACATTTGACACCGAAAATTTACAAAACAAACTAAAGTTTATTTGTTCATTTGGCAGAAAAGTTTTTTAAGAAAAAGATTTTATTCTTTATGTATTTTTTCATAAAAATAATTAAGTAATAAATATCTTTCATATTCGTACACTTCAATAGTTGGAATTTTTCTTTTGTTTCATTTTTGTGATTATATGGTTGGAATTTAAACCCTCCATAATTTTAAAATCGTTTATTTGAAATCAAGATATAGCACCATTTTCTTAGTCACATGTTATAGTTCATGTAAATTGTTGCTTCAACAAATTAAATATTAATTTAAATTATTTTTTAATAATACTCAAATCAAAAGGCAATAAAAAATTGAGTTTTTTTTTATCTAGCTTATTTTTTGTCTCACCATTTTTTTCATATCTTGATTAAGTTTTTTTTTTTTTTACTTTTTTGCTTTTTTTATCTTGCTTATTTTTTGTCTCCAATTTTTTCATATCTTGATGAAGTTTTTTATTTTTATAGATTTTGGAGGACAGTGTATCTTGATAGAAAAGTTAATTTTTAGTATTCTATAATTTTTTTAATAACTGAACATAAAAAATATACAGAATCGTTAATTTGTTCATATTTTTTTATCATTTCCGAGTAACTGAACAGAGCCAAATAAAAGTGTCCAATATTGATAAGACATGTTGGGTTTTGTTTTATAATGAATTAATGATTAAGACAAAACATATATCTCATTATTATGCTTTATACTATGCCAAATCGCTTTCTTTAGCGATACTTATTTTTATGGGCTCAGCTATATACGAGTGTGCAATGTCAATGTATTATTTAAAACGCATTGTACGTGATAAAACTCATTAAAAAAATACTAATCACTACCCATACGGTAATTAATGGACAAAAACTATATGAATTAATTTAAAAATTGCATTAAAATAAATGAAAAAAAATATATAAAAAATATGTGCAAAGTGTTCATTATCGACTTTAGGCAATGGTTCGGACTTTGTATTATTTTACCTTTTGTTGATGGAAAAAATTTCCTACTACTTTTTCACGAAGTCCAGTTACCATTAGTATGTAGCTAACATTCCAAATTCTATTTTTAGATTATAGATTTGTAGAATAAAAATAAAGATATGTGTGAGCCCCATCACTAAAAATATGTGTGAGCCCCACCACTAGTTTAGTACTAGGCATTATTAATCAATGTGGGACAAGATCTTAACATAAAAGGTAACAATCAGAAAAGAAACAAAGATAACAAAGTCAAATCTCTTTTGGGTAAATTTCACTAATCTTGCATGAGGTTTTCAAAATGCATTTATTTTTTCTGTAGTTTCAGAAATGACACCGACTTTTCTTACTTTTAAAAAATTTATGTCAAGTTTTTTTTCTTAAACTATTTTTTATGCAAAAATGACAAACTTACCTTTTGATTTAGGGCTTTCAAAATTTTTTTCTCAATACATCTAAAATAAATAAATATTATATATATTTTTAAAACATTATTTATTTATAAATGACTCAATTTATATTTTTTATCAAATAAGTAATTTTTAAAAAAAATTATTTTAAATAATTTACTTTTTGAGTACTCTTAATAAAAATACTATTAAAAAAATAAAATTGTTATTGATAATTTTTTTAAAAAAAATGATCTAAACATTTTACTTTTTAAGTGCTTTAAATCTAAACATACTAAAAATATAAGATTTATTGTTTTTTTTTTAAAAAAAGAGAGAAAATTTATTTATTTTATTTGATGCATTGAGTTTTTTTTTTTTTAAAAACCCTAAATCAAATGATAATCTTATTATTTTTAAACAACATTCGTTCTAGGGGAAAATTTCGACAATAATTTTAAAAGTAAAGGAGATCAATGCTATTTCTGAAATTACGTGGGAGGTGACTATATTTATCAAAGATTTCAGAAGAGGTCAGTGAAACGTACCCATCTCTTTTTATTTTTTATTTTTTTTGGGTTAGGGAGAGGAATTTTTGAAAATATTTTTTATTTGATTTGATTACCCATAAGAATGACCATAATTTTGAGTTGGAATAGGAATCTCTTTTTCTATGCATAGGCTTTCACGGTGATCTTATTTTAGTGTTTAGATTTATTTAGGATTAATCTTAATTCAGGAATATTATTTTAGAAAATGTTTATAAATTTTTCTTCAATTTTTTAAAAATTGACTTTGGAATCTTAGATTGCTTGGGGTAGTGAAGGAATTAGATTCTTCCTCAATTAAGAAATTTTATTCCTGTTCAATTAAGAGTTTAAAAATCACATTCCTTTTTCTATTTCGTCCAATCGACGAAAATATGGGAATCTGGAATGATATTCCAATGTTCCACTCGAGATTCCTAGCATAAAAAAGTACTCAGATCCATTATTGTATATATTATTGCATAGTGACATTTCGTAAGAAGGTATGTGCGACCTTCATTTAGTTCATTTTTAAACAAATTAAAACCCATCTTACATGAAAAAGTATGTCAATGATATCTTAATATAGTTTATTTGACTTCCATTTTAAAGCCAACATAAAAAAAAATTGTCACGCCCCGGTGAAACCAAGACACGGCCACGTAAGCAAACAACTCAAATGCAAAAAAGTCAAACTAAACAACACGACAAATATACTTGTCATTACGTCAGAGTACATTACATCTATCCCTCCCGTGGGACCATGCTCTCAATGAGCTATCAAATACAAAATATGAATGATAATCAATGGACAATGTCCACACCGAACCAAAAGAATAATTATAATTTTTAAAAATACATTTACATATTTTCTAGACAAAACAAACGTAACAGCAATCCACATGCCTCACGATTTAGGATAACTTTCGGTACCTGAAATTCATTTTAGTAAAGATGAGTTACCTTGAAAAAATTTAACAATGGACTTGATGCCTCAAGCCAAAAACAATGATACATAACTATACGATGAAAACATGATGCAATAAATTATGCTTTTATTCATATTAAAATATATTTTTAATTTTCAATCCGTGATTTCACCAAAACCAACACATTCTCAATCACCCGGCTTTTCTCAAAAAGCAAATAACTTGAGTAACACACCTAGGCTAATACCTAACCAAACTCATTATGCTCTAAGCATATGAGACAACATCCGACCAACTTCTCAAACTATAACCGCAAGCTTTAACCTTCTTACATACATGCCAATTTCTCGGGATCTAACCGAAGGCCTTGACATACCCACACCCGTGTCAATTTCTCGAGCTTTAACCGGAGGCTTGACATTCCCACGTCCATGCCAATTTCTCGGGCTTTAACCGAAGGCTTGACATTCCCACGTCCATGCCAATTTCTCGGGCTGTAATCGAAGGCTTGACTTACCCACCATCCACACGATCGTTATCTACTTCCCGTGCGATTTTTCGATCTTTCATCGTGACTTAATCTAAGTCATCTTATTCCGAGTACACAATGTACTAATCTTGATATATCCTAGCGTGTCATTTCCAAACATCGTCTTTTAAACTTTCATGCACACATATAAACTTTGCATTTTACTAAAAGTCTCAATGCAACCAACAACAAGCTTTATATTTCACAAATTTAATCACATGTCCATGTTATATTTATCAAAATTTAAATGCAACAACATACTACACAAGCATTCAAAACCGTCAATAATAATATATTCATAATCATTAACATAAAACTCAACCCAAAATTCTAAGTACACACACATCACACCTTCCAAATTCCACATACGCAATTGTTATATGGAAAATGATTTCTACACTCCAAATTTTGATTTCTACACTCCAAAAATAGGAGTGTAGAAATCAACACCATTATTGGTATTGATTTCTACACTCCTATTTTGGAGTGTAGAAATCATTTTAAGGAGTGTAGAAATAAATTTCCTTGTTATATTTATCAAGATTTTAATGCAAACAATATAATGTACAAGATATCATCATGCATAAAGGTAAATAAAAATAATAATAATTAATTTTATTTTATTACTGTTCAAAAAATTTTTAGGTGTCGACACTGGTGTCGACATCAACATGTTCAGAAAATTTCAAGTGTCGACACAACCATCAGTAGGTATAAGTCTTGAATTTACTATTAAAAAAAATTTTTAGGTGTCGACACAACTTGTCCAGAAAATTTCAAGTGTTTGACACCAACCGTCAGTAGCCAAAATGTCAAATTTACTGTTCAAGGTGTCCGACCCTGGTGTCGACACCAAATGTCAGTAGCCAAGACATTAATTCTCCATTGAAAGGTATTGACACCTGAAAGATTGGTGTCGACACTTACGTTTTCGAATCATATATTCTTCGTTACTTCGAATTTAAGCCTCAACAAACTACATACGAACCATTTACACTAACCCAAAGCACAATCCCTTCACAAACTAAACCCATTTACATTTTTCATTATAATTAAGTCTTCCATTTTAAGTTCAATACTCAAATTAAAGCCTCAATAGGCTAGATATAAACCATTAACATCAAACCCAATGAAAACCCCCCAACAAGTAAACCCCCTTTATCTCTATTCCAAGCAAGAACAAGCTCCCCAACAATGATGGATGCCCAAAATTCGAATTGCTCCGACCCCAAACTTTCTTGGCTCAAAATAGAAAGCCCCTCGTTGTGTAGATAATCTTGCTCAAAAAATATCACTCAAACCTCACCTTAAATCACTTAGATCTAAGATTGAAGATCAAAACCCTCTTTTGGTCCAAACCTAGAGAGAGAGGGGAAAGGAAGAAGAAGACAACAAAATACTAAACAAATAAAATGTTGGGAGAATTATTTATGTTAGGTCAAAATAAGGCAAAATGACATGAATGCCCTCCTTGGGCCTTGGCCAAAGCAACAATCCCAACAAGTCTTGGGTCCAACCCATTTGGCCCACTCTCTCACTCCTCTACTTTCATGCCCAAAATAAAATTTTAACTTTGGATCCAAATTAAATTCAATCTCACACAAACCCAATTACAATTTTACCTTAGCCCAATTTAAATCACAAATGACCCAATTTAATTAATTTGGGTCCCACTATTGTCAACCTAATATTTATTTTCTAATATAAATATACTTATATACATGACATCACCCGTGCGTCCTAATTACGTCATCTTCAAAGAAAAATTTTTGAACCCTTACAAAATTAAATTTATCTTACATGGAAAGCATCTTAATAGTATCTTAAGATGGTTTGTTCGAATTCTATTTTAATAGTCTATACAAGATATTGGGACGTATACTTTTGTTCAAAAAACTATATTCACTATCATTTTTATAATACTAAAATGAGTTTTTTCAATGGAAACTATTACAATTAAATTGCTGCTATACTAACTAATTTTAATTATTTTTTTAGTAAAATCAACATAAGGATCAACACATTATTTAATGGAAACTACACAATAAAATCGTATAACGTTATAAAATATGCTATCTTTTTATTTATTTATTTGTAAAATTACTATACGATTTTTTTTTATATTTTCTAACGCCTATAAAATTATCACGGCTATAGCCTAGTTCACATTATAAGACCAATGCTATACAAATGTGATTTTTTTTTCTTCTGGTCATTTCATCTCATAACAAAGAAAATTCGTGTGATTATTCAGATTATTTTTACGTGCAGTACTTGCACTTTTCCACACTCATCAACCCAAGATATTTGTATTTTTCTAAGTAAATATTTGAGGTGTGTATTGTGGCTATGGGGACAACAAGGTGCTCCACACTCATGACTATATATAGGTAGGCCCTACTTATAACTCAAATAATATGATTATAATTTCATAGGTAGAATTCATCGAGTAGAATATTCTTGCAAAAAATTAGATTAATTAGATATCGGCAGTATCGGGCTACATTTGCCTCACACTTTTTTCTCACCATCATATATAGTCCATTTTTAAGAGAAAATATGTTATGATTATGTGACTAGTTACTAATGTTTGATCAATTTGATTATTTATCATGAATGATCTACTTAATAAGATCTAAATAATCAATGGTACTGATCATATTATTGGGTCCGAAGTGTGCCTAAATTTTACATAAACAACACCGTGTTATGCCTATAGACACAATACGCATCCCAAATTTATGGGAGGGACAATTTTTTGATTTGTAATCCAATGGAGGGGGAGATTATAAGTGAGAAGAAAAAAAGAAGCAATTTCGAGGACAGTATGTAATTAACCCTGTCCCACAGGTATGAATGGTTTAACTATACCACAAAATACAAGGGATCGTTGATTCTTTATTTTCTGAATTCACACTTAGCAACACACACACCCCACCTACGCACTCTGACACTGCCGACAGGAGTCTGATAAACAAATCATACAAAACTTTTATATAAAACGATGTAGTTTGTTGTGGGCCGGCTTTTGTTATGAAGGGCAACACCGATGAATATGATTTTATTTAAAAAACTTTCATTGCCATTTTATTTTGGTCGTATTTTCTATACCATTATTTTGTAAGAATAGAAATTTCTGTCATAGAATTCATTGACGGACACGGGGGAAATGTGGCTACAAGGGTGAGGAAATGTGGGTGTGGGTGGGTGTTTTTCAGAAATCCTTTATGGTCAATCAAGAAAAATATTAAAAAGTGATGAGATGTTCTTTTCCAGCAATGATGCTTGTTTTTCCGGTTCCTATTTCTAACTTGTATGTAGGTATCTCTTGTAATCCTCTTATGATATGAATACAATCCTTTTCATTGTTATTCCACACAAGGGCAGCTGAATTACGTCATTGATGTACATATAATTCTATCAGTAGCGGATGCAGGAATTATTGAGAGGGGGGCCAAATTATACATTTTCAATGGATCTTTCGGTAAAAATGTTTAGGGGGCCCAACTTCAATGAACCAATAGCAAAATAGTCAAAACTAACAAAAAAAATATTAAAAAAATTTAAAAATTTAAAAAAAAAATGGTTTTTTTTTCAAATCCCCCCCCCACCCACCTAAATTTATTTTATCGAAAACCGAAATGTACATTGAAAATGTATAATTTGATCCCCTCGACAAAATTCCTGTATCTGCCACTGCTCACACCCACATTTTTTCACTCTTGTAGCCACCCATGCACACCCACAGCCTCACCCACCCACATAAACATTTCCTCACCCTTGTAGCCACTAAGCCACCCATGCGCGGGGGCACACACACAATAATTATAAACATGAAGATGCAAAGAAAAGATAACTCACATGTCACAACCACATGACAATTGCCCTATAAATAGCAGTAGCCCATGCATTTTCTTTTCTCAAGCAACACAAAACAACATATACATCTCAAAGAGAGAAAGAGAAACAGAGAGAAGGGAGAGATAATGGAAAACAAGGGTACCGGTAAGGCCAAGGCCAAGGCCAAGGGAGAGATGGCAGAAGGGGCAAGTTCGTATGGAGAAAAGACGGAGCCCTTTTTTAAAACCAAGGATGGAAGTATATTTCCAAAAAAGAAGACATCAGTTCTGAAGATGGTGGGCAAGGTTGTGGTTGACAAGGCCAAAACCAATCACAGAACCTACCCTCAAGATGACTAATGATCAATTAATTCCTCTTTATGCTGGTTATTATATTATATGAAATTTATGCCCCCCCCCCCCCCCCCCCCCCCCCTTTTTGTGTTCTACAAATATGTATGCTTTGTTATGTACCTAATTATTTGGGTTTATGTTGGAAAAAGTTAAAGTTTGAGCTAAGTTTGAGCTAATTTTTTGGGTGGGTCCCGGTTATCGAAAGTATTGAACCATGTGTGAAATGGATTCTCCTTCGCGAGTAGATAGCCGTAGTGTATTTACTTGCTCAAAACGGATAAAAAATGAATGAGAAAATGCTCACTAAAGTAGTACCATTGATAAGAATGAAATGTGAAAGTCCCACATCGGATAAATAGTAATATTTTAAAGTGTTAATATACACTAAGCTTTCATTAGCAAAATGAGTACTTGGAGCACCAAGAGAGAGTTATGGACAAAGTGAGACACATTGTACCTTAACTATCATGTGCACGCGCGGTTGCGCCGCAGCACACAAGTTGCAGTCCGCGTGGCGTGGGCGATGGGCGCTTTGTGGCGCTATTAGTGGCGCACTTGGCACTTGGGTGCGATGGGGTGTACTGAGTAATTGGTTAATTACCTTTTATTTCTGTAGTTTTTAATTACAGATTAACCACCCATCTTTTTTCTTATTCACTGAAAGGTCAAGACCTTTCATTTTTGATAACAGAAACCATTATGAACCCTAAGAGGGGAGTAATTTGGCTGATTAGTGGGGCTGCTACAATGACTTCAATGGTGAAGTAAATTCGTGGCTTTTCATCCGCCATTGAAAATCCTATAAATATCAACATCTCTTGCAAGTTCATACCACACACAAAAAAAACCTGAGAGTTCATCAGTGAGAAAAAACAAGAGAGTTTCTAGCATTCTGTATTAGAGTCATTCGTGAGAGAGTGACACTACTTTCTGAAATCGTGAGCACACAGAAATCGTGCTAACTTCTGTGAGCGTGATCGTTGATTCCTGGGAGACAGACGCCAACCAGCCGTAAGCACCAGTGACGGGGCAAATTCTGTCTTAAGGAGACAATGTTGAACGCTGGCCTCGATCCTTTTTCTGTTTAAATTTTTGTTTACAGTTTCTATTTATCTGTAATCTTATTTTTCACTTATAAATTCACAGTTTTACTGAATTTAATTTAACAATAGTTTATAAGTGAAGTCTCCTTTGATTTGAATGTATGACTTAGTTTCCATTCATAATAAATTTAATTAGAGTATTGAAGTATTTGTATCAGTTAATATTCATTTTATTACACGATGGCAATGTTTGGTTTCCTGTAATGATTTTAGTGAGGAATGAAATTTGAGGTTGGAATACTTATGAAAAATAAAAATCTAAAAAATAATATTAGAACGGCTTCAAAGGAATAACGTAGAAGTAGGTTGTAACTTGAGGAGGTTCATTAAGTTAAGGATCTAATCAAGTCCAAGTGAAGCGGAGGTGTAGTAAGAGATACATTCATGAACACAGAGCTGTGGTAGAGATTGCCTAAGCTAGTAAAAGGCCATTCATCTATTGAACTCTTTAGGCTTGGGTTGTCCAAAGGCCGAGATTCTTAATAGCTTCCTTAAAGATTTCGGAACATTTCAGCAAGATTTTTAATAGTTTCCTCTCAATTCCCCATATTAGATTCGAATATGGTTGAAACATGAATATGGTAAAATTCTAATACAATAAGGTGGGAGGATTGATAAGTGATCACTACAAGATAAATTGCATATAAGGTTTTTTTCTTGCCCGACGCTTCTTAAACGTTAGTTTTTTAGACAGTAATGCTTATGGGAAAAAAAACTTGTCTTTAACATCCTTATAAGTTTAATTTTACGGGTGTACACGGTTCGAATTGGTCTGATTTTTAAAGAATTAGGTATCAGACCAATAGTATCGGTTTTAC
>BRYF01000004.1:9082500-9092500 GCA_030159135.1 Actinidia polygama | reverse complement strand
TAGAAACTTATTCACATGAACCTTTAAGAGTGAGTCTCCCTAAGAAAAAAAAACTCCCAAAGAAATTTGAGTAGCCTAAAAACAAAAGTTGGGTTCTTCAAATTCAATGTTGATCACAATTCACAAGGACCATGACCAATCACAGTAGGACTGGCCTTTGGATATGATTCCCTTAGTCTAAGAACCTTTTTTTGTACTGAATTTTTCAAATTCATTGTGCTATGATCATATGATTATAACTATAATAATTGGTCATCATAGACTGCTTAATTTGGTTGGGGACTGTTAATTCAAATAAGTTGCGGTAAACCTACTTTTCTAAACAAATTTACATGGAGAAAATTATGATAGGGAAAAGGCCAAAAATTGAAATTGAACACTTCGGATCTATTTACTTCACATATGTTTTTCTTTTCCCGCAACAAATAAATTAGTTTATTAAATAAAACCTAGAATTAATGAAACTTGGATGGCAGTTAAAAGGTGAAAATGGGGGCCAAATTAGGTTAGATCACGAACACGCCGACATAAAACCACAGTTTTGGGTTAATTTGAATTTTGATAAAACTTGCATGATTTTAAGTGATTGCGATAAATTGCACTACAAGTTCGGGTTTTCATCTTTGTAATTTATTTTTTATCTTTTCAGTCCATCTTTTTTCTAGAAGAATGACAATTTTTTTTAAAAAGACAAAAAGACAATGGAATCCAAATGATTATGTTTATTATAGTCTAATATTATTTTGATAAAATTTATTTGGATTAATTTGAATTTTAATGTCTTTTATGTATTTAAAAAACAATTCCTCTACAAAAGAAATAGAAAAAGTAAAAAATTTTGATTAACGAACGAAAAATATCACTAAAAAAATAAATAAATAAACTATTGGTGAAATTTATTCCAAATCAGACCAAAGAATAGCAAGGTATAACATATCCTTAAACATATATGCTACCAATCTTACAGGATATATGCTATAATCATTAGGATCATATCTGATTCTATGGGTGATTCCAACCTGGTTTTTTGAATATGATAAGGGATAAAATGAACCGAGATGTTCACCTCGATCGGCTTCCACCATAGAGATGAAACTTAGGAGCTCGCCTTCATCCATCTCGCCATCAAGACGATTGATAGCTCTTCTTCCTAAGAAAATATCCCTAAGTGAGTCCAGCACTAGTTGGCTAGTACAACACGGTCTGGCAGTTCCCACACCCAAATGATTCTTCTCCTCGCCAAAGGGTGAGATTGATTACTTCGCCATTATGAAGATAATATTATCACAGAGACCGCTCTTGGGAGGATTCCGTCTCCATGAGACTCTTCCTCCATCACGTCGCCTATAATTACGGACTGCTCTCCATATGGCATTCTCCTTTTATCACTCCGATATCTCTGAAATCTTCTTCCACACTTAGCTATCCAAGGATCATACTGTACTTTTCTTACACGGCTCTTCATTCTCCAACTATATAAAGGCCAGTCTCCTATCATTCAAAGGTACACATAAACCCTTGTTTATTCTGAGAGCTCTGGTATTTTTGCTTTGCCTAGCTTATCTTCGCCTTTATCTGATTTGCACGCCGGAGGGATTTTGAGCGGCCTCATCTCGGCCGGTTATGTTTATTCGTCTGCACAGGTCGTCGAGTCTTTGCCGAGGTCCATAAACCGAGGAAACGAGAAATTTTGACTATTGGTTGCTCGCCCTCAGATTCTTACCACAACAGTTTGGCACCGTCTATGGGAATGAAAGTTCTCTAGTTTTTATGCACCTGCGCAATAGTTTATTACCTCGACCAAGCACCATTAGGCCTGTGGGTGACTGAGCTCATACGATGGCAGGCAATAATCGAGCTCAAATTTAAAGGGTTTCCATCGAGAAATGCATGGAATCGCCGAGCAGATCCGAATCATGAATGAGAATAACGCCCTCCTGATACAACACCTCGCCACCAACAAACTGCCACCTCCAGCAGCGCCCATCCCACCTAAAGTTGGACGGTCTCAACGTTCTCACCGATCTAGCAATCATGAATCCCAAAGTCACTATAGCACTGGTCGGGCATGAAACCGACAACCCTGATCGCCCAGCGTACGATCTAGGGGAGAAAGAAGCCCTGTTTCGTCAGAATCTAAATCATCAGGACAAACTCGCGAAGTAAGGGATGAGGTGATTAGAAGAAGAGGATGGTCACCTCACTGAGACGATCAAATGCCCAAGCAGCGAGATAAATCCACCACCGAGAAGATTAGAGATTTGGACGCCCGTATTGATGCCATCCACACTAGTGCCAACGTGTCAGTCATTGTGGACGCATTGATCAAGCAAACTGAAGCCCCGTTAACAGAGAGGGTAATGAATACCAGGGTTTCCTCCAGATTCAAGTTGCCTACTCAACTCAGGGTCTACGAGTGGAAGACTGATCCCATGGACCATCTAGATTCATACAAGAGCCTGATGTCGCTCCAAGGATATTCTGATGAGGTGATATGCAAGGCTTTCTCCGCCACCTTGAAAGGGTCGGCGAGGTCATGGTTCAGCAAGCTAACTCCAGGAACTATTGACTTGTTTGCCAAATTGAGCAGGCTCTTTGTCGCCAATTTCATGAGTTGTAGGATCAAGTAAATGAATGCCTCTCACCTTTTCACTATTCACCAGAAGGAGACTAAGAGATTGAAGGATTATATAAAGCGGTTCAACCAGGCTGTCTTAGAAGTACAAGATCTTAGTGATAAAGAAGTGATCATGGCCATAATGGAAGGACTTTGCCCGGGTCCATTATTTGATTCCCTCTCAAAATATGTTCTTGAAACTCTATCAACCCTCCAAAGCAAAGCCGATAAGTACATTGCCGTAAAAAAGTTAGCCGAGGCCAAGCGAAGGAGGCGAGGAAGAGATGACTACAAGTGGAAAGAGTCTGATACAAGGCAACTTAACTATAGGGATGAGATAAAGAACAAAAGATCTGATTGAGACTCAAGAAGAAGAACCAACGATAGACGCCCTCATACTCCACCTCGCCGCCCTGAGTTGATATTGCCGCTCCTCAATGCCCTCATCACCCAGGTGATCACGGAGATCAAACACGAAAAATTCATCAGGTGGCTTGGGAAAATCAAGACTGACCGTCGCAAGAGAAACAAGAACAAGTAGTGTGAGTTTCACCGAGATCATGGACACAACACTGAAGATTGTTTTCAGCTTAAAGAATAGATATCCAATCTGATCAAGACAGGACATCTAAGGAAATATGCCGCTGATCACCCACGACCCGAGTCACTTGACAAGAGATATGGCGACAACAGACCCAGAGCAAAGGACATATAAGTGATCCATGGCAAATTCGGGTCAAAGGGATGCTCAAACCTATCCCGAAATAGACATGCCAGAAATGCTACTGGGCGAGCTAAGGAGGAAGTTTACAATCTCTCCTCGCTTGTAGCCGGAATTCACCAGCCTAGTCAATGACGACCTGAGAGGCAACGACGACCTAAGAGGCTTGCACCTCCCCCACGATGATGCCCTAGTCATCTCTGCTAGCATCGCCAATTTTAACGTGCAAATAAACTTGGTTGATAATGGAAGTTCTGCAGACATCTTGTTCATCTCGGCATTCAACAAGATGAAGATTGGGCTAGATAAACTGCATCCTTTTCACACTCCTCTGGTCGAGTTTGGAGGGAATACGACGCACACCCTTTGGTGGATCAAGCTACCAGTGACTTTGGGAATAGAACACCACCAAACGATTGTTTGGCAAGATTTTACTGTGGTAGATTGCCCTTTGCCTTACAACGCAATCCTAAGTCGCCCAACGTTAAGAGGGACAAAGGCCATCACTTCCACCTACCACTTGAAAATTAAGTTTCCCACTTCAACAGGGGTGGGCGAGGTGAAGGGTGATCAGTAGGTCGCCAGACAGTGCTTCATCTCGGCCATGAGGGCTGAATCTTCTTCAAAGACCAGTACCCAATAGAAATTACAGATCGACGATGCCGAGATGGAGGCATTGAGAGATGAGGTGGAAGAGATTACCCTTGCTGATCCCAGAGAAATGAAAAACACCAAGCCTTTGGAGGAAGTTACTCCAATCTCTATACATCCCAATTTTTCGGAATGCCATGTTATGATCGGGACCAAGCTTAGTAAAGAGTTGCGAAGTGCTCTGGTGGAATTTTTGAAAAACAACTACGATGTGTTCGCCTGGTCATAGGGCGATGTTTCAGGAATAGATCCTCAAGTCACCGTTCACAAACTGTTCACCAACCCGGACCATACTCTAGTTCGATAGAAGAGAATAAAATTCATCCTCAAACATTTGAAAGTCATAGAGGAGGAAGTGACTAAGCTCATAAAATCCAATGTCATTAGAAAAACTCACTTTCCAGATTAGCTCGCCAACGTTGTTGTCCCTCCCCAAAGGAAGAGAAGTGTAGAGTACAAAAATGATAGGTACACACCAAATAAAAGTACACACCCAGACATACCCTCTCATAAACACAGTGGGGCCCGCCCTAATTAAGACGAGCCCCACTGTGTTTATGAGAGGGTGTGTTTTGTACACACCTAAAAGTGGGTGAGTACCTATCATTGTTGGTGTAGAGTATGTGTTGGCTTTACCGACCTCAACAAGGCCAGCCTAAAAGACAGTTTTCCCTTGCCAAAGATTGATCTGATTGTTGATACAACCTCCAAGCATGAGCTCCTTAGTTTTATGGATGCCTTCTCCGGTTATCACCAAATCAAAATGCATTGGCCCGATGTGCAAAATACTTCTTTTATTATAGAAAGATGATTGTACTGCTACAAGGTCATGCTGTTTGGGTTACAGAATGCCGGAGCAACATATCAAAGGTTGGTCAGTAAAATGTTCAAAGAAATGATTGGAAAGACAATGGTAGTATACATAGATGACATTCTCGTCAAAAGCCTTAAAGCTGCTGAACACATCACCCACTTGGAAGAAACATAGGCATCCTACGGAAACATTGAATGATGCTAAATCCATCCAAATGCATATTTGGTGCATTCTTAGGTAAATTCCTAGGATTCCTAGTGACCAAGCGAGGAATTGAAGCCAACCCGAACTAGATTCAAGCCCTGCTCTCCATGAGATCACCCAAGAACATACATGAAGTGCAGTGGCTGACTGAGTGAGTAGCCGCGCTTAACAAATTTGTCTCCAAATCAGCAGACAGATGTTTGCCACTCTTCAAGATCTTGAGAAAGAATCGGGCTTTCCAATGGACAAAAGAGTCTGAAGTAACATTCCAATATTTAAAAGAATATCTTGGCTCGCCACCCTTGCTCACAGTCCCTGCTATGGGCGAGGAGCTCATTGTGTACCTGTCTATTTTGCCAACGGTAGTAAGTGCAATACTTATTCAAAAAGAGGACAAAGTTCAAAAGCCTATATACTATGTCAGCAAAGTCCTCATGGGAGCTGAAACTAAGTACTTAAAAATTGAGAAGCTCACCTATGCAGTTCTGATCACCGCCAAAAAGCTCTGCCATTATTTCCAAGCTCATCCCATCGTTGTGTTGACAGACCAGGCCTTGAAACAGATTCTCCAATGACCTGACACCTTGGGAAGGCTTCTCAAGTGGTCCATTGAGCTGAATGAGTTCCACATCGACTACAAATCAAGGATGATGATCAAAGCCCAAGCTTTAGCTAATTTTGTGGCCGAATTTACACACGACGTTGCTCCAGAATCAAAAGTGATTCTCCCTAGGATGGAAGCTCCAAAAAAATAGAATCCAAATGAGAACCTCGCTAGATGGAAGTTATTTATAGATTGATCATCTAACCAGCATGGTTTGGGTACAAGACTTGTTCTTCAAACTCCATCAAGCGAGCAGATGGATGCCATTCGCATTGGGGTTCAAGACCACCACTAATGAAGTAAAATATAAAGCTCTCCTAGCCAGATTAAGGGTTGTAGCAGAATTAGAAGAAGAAGCTCTGGATGCCTTCAGTGACTCCCAAGTAAACCAGGTCGAAGGAGAGTATCTCACAAGGGATCACAAGATGGTGGCCTACCTAGATGAGATGAAGAATATTTCAATGAAGATCAAAGACTTCAAGATTCGCCAAATCCCTAGAGAAAAAAACAAAAATGCTGATGCTCTAGCCAACCTTGCAGAGCCTTTGATTTCATCTAGGACAGAAGTATTCCACTAGAGTTCTTGCCAAACCCGAGTATTGAGTCCTCCAAACTACTCTATCAAATAGAATCAGACCCGACATGGATTGATGATATCATTGCATACCTCGAAGAAAGAACACTACCAACTGACAAGATCCAAGCTCACCATATACAATACTGATCTACCAAATTTTGTCTCTTTTATGGAATCTTATACAAAAGATCTTTTTCAAGGACATTCTTAAGGTGCCTCCGACCTAAAGAAACAGAATATGTGCTAAGAAAAATTCACAAAGGCATCTACAAAAATCATTCGAGGGCGAGATCATTGGTAAGAAAGGCAATTCGCCAAGGTTATTTCTGGCATCAGATGGAACGAGACGCGATGACATACATTGAGAAATGTGACGAGTGCCAACTGTTTGCTCCAATCAGTCATCTCCCTCACACCAAGATGGTGCCAATAACTAGCCCATGGCCATTTGCTCAGTAGGGTGTAGACATACTTGGACTTTTGCCTCAAGCTCCATTACAAAAAAGTTTTTGATCATTGCCATTGATTACTTCACGAAGTGGAGATCATAGAAAGGAACACCATGAATTTCATATGGAAGAACATCATCAATCAGTTCGGAATTCCCAAGATCATTATCCCAGATAACGCCAAACAATTCAACAACGATTGATTCAAGCAGTTTTGCTCATACCTTGTCGTCGCCCATCATTTCTCTTTGCTTGGTCATCCTCAAGCGAATGGTCAAGTGGAAGTCACCAATAGGACAATCCTGAGGAATTTGAAAACGAGGTTAAAAAAATCCAAAGGTGAATGATAGAAGACTTGCCGAGCATACTCTGGGCATACCATACAACAAGAAGAATTCTTACGGGCGAGAAGCCATTTTCTATGGTATATGAAACAGAATCTTTTATACTGGTGGAGATAGGGATGGCGAGCTTCAGGACTTCAAATTTTGACAAGAAAATGAAATAGAGCCAAGGTTTGACCTTGATCTCCTTGACGAAAAGAGGGAATGAGCAGAAGTACACCAAGTAAACTACAACCAAAGGGTGAAGCACAAATCTTTCCTGCCTGGTGACTTAGTCTTGAGAAAAGTCACCATATCTACAAAGGAGCTGAATGCCGAAAAGCTCAGCCCTACGTGGGAAGGCCCTTACAAAGTTACCAAAGTTTCCAAACTAGGAGCATATTGGCTGAAAGACATGAATGGAAAGGCACTACCTCACCCATGGAATGCTGAGCACCTAAAGAAATATAACCAATGAATCTGTTGGTCGCCATGAAAAGAAGATCGCCTATGCAAAGATGATATCGCCGGTCTTATAATCGACAAAAGCTCCAAATTTGTATGATGTTAATCACCAAAATTGTTTGTTATGTTCACCAACCTTCATAGTGGATTAATAAAACTTCTCAAGATTGATTTTATCGCCAGTGTTCGCCAGTGTGGATGTCGCCATTTTTAAGATCGCATGTTCATTATGATATGATAATATGTCTCGATCGCCGGTTGGAATGTCGTCGTTATTAAGACGGCCCATTCATTATAAAATGATAAGGCTTCTTGATTTCCAGAGGATGGATAGATTGATTATGTATATCACCATGATTAAAGTCGAATTTTGCCTTATTAAGGTGAAGGGACTTAATGTTCTTGCCAATCAGTTAAATTCGTCAATTGATCAAATTTTACTCGCCAATCTCAGATGTCACCTCTCTCTAATACTGTCAAGTCATTTCTTTATCACCAAGTTACAATTCGCCAATCAGTTTTATTCACCAAAGAGTTAAATATTATGCGCCAAATTTATTTTGCTAGATCGAGTAAAATATGCCTAAATCTATCTCGCCATATTATTGAATTTTGATTGCTTAAATTGGAGAAAAACCCATCTTAGCAAGATCGCCAGAACTGTGTTTGTTCAAGTTTGCATCGCCAATTCCTTTATATCACCAATATACATAAGATGCCATAAAATAAGGCTAGCAGGAGAAGGGGAAAGAAGATAATTCCATTCATAGAGAGTAAAAAGTTACAACTCGCCAATAAAAAAAAATAATACAAGTATTTAATAGGAGATGGGGCTGGTGTTGCCTTTTCCCTCGTCCTTCTTGTTTTCCTTCTCCTCCCTCTCCATCTTCCTCTCCTCGGCATCCTTTTCCTCCTCGAGCAGGTCATGATCGAGGCCCATGATGTCTAAATTGATGCCGAGATTGGGGTGATGGCGAGCAAGTTGCCTTTTACAAAATTAAACCCTTTGCCAAAGTACTTTGAGGAAGCATCTTCAACAACCTCCTGGAAATATTTCGAGGACTTAACTCCTCGATGGCCTTCCTCTTGGCGAGAGCCTCGTTCTTCCACAACTCTTCCACCTTCGCCTCTAGTCTCGCCACATCCTCATTTTTCTTTTAAAGTTCAGCATCGTCCCTCTTCGTTTCCTCGATGGACTGAGACAGAAGCTCTTCTAGCTCTATGGTCTGATTATGAGCCTAGACAATCTCTGGCTCGGTCAACTTTGCTCTAGCAATTTGATATGCCGTGTCATTCCCTATGTCCCTACTTCAGACAGCAAGGGAAGACCCAAGCACGACCCTCTACTACAAACAAGTTTCCATGAGCGCCTTAGATCAGTAAAAGTATATAAATTAAATCTGAGGATGAAAGTGAACAAATACCTGGTCGAGGATATGGAAGAACTTGGTGACCACCTGATCCAAGGAAAGTTTATCAATCTTCTTCTTGTCAGTAGGAAGGATCACCCCGACAAGAATTTTCTCTGCCACAGAGGCACTTCCCATCGCGGAAGCTCCGACATCCAGAACCTTGCCAAGCTTTTTTGAAGTGCTTTCTCTGGGAGCTATCGGTCACATTCTTCCCTTTCTCTCCGTTCTGTTAGATTTGGCCTTCTTTGCCTCGATTTGGCGGCAAAGCCCCTTTTATTTCGATTTGGCCCATTTCACGGATCACCACACCTGTATTGGACGAGATGGCAACCTTGGATGCTTCCTTGTCCTTTTTGTCCTCTACCTTTTTGGTGAGCTTCCCAAAACTCATCCTCTTGGACATAGCTGCAAAATAAAAATCGAGATCAAATACAAAGAAGAGATATGATACTTTGAAAAGGTTAAGTCAGTACCATCTGATCTAAGCTCTAGGGGCAGCCCTGAGTTTGCCCAGGACCCCGATCTAGAGTCCGAGCTTGAGCTCGATCTAAATGAACCCAAGCCTAAGGGGTTTGGGACTTTCCCCCTAGCAGCCTCAACATGGTTAGATCATGAAGGCGAGGTAAAATTGATTTCGTTCCCAGAAGTGAATTCTTTTACCACAAGTGTACGGGGCGCGAAGTAGTAATAAAATTTGAAGTACAAGTATCGATCCACAAGGAGTAGTGCCAAGGTAAAAAACAAGATAACTAAAACAATCGCTTCAATCCTAACTTAATCCTACGCATGCTTGAAAAAATAAAAAATAAAAATTCTGTACTTGGTTTTGAGATTTTTAAACTAAAATTAAACTATGAAAGCAATTAAAGTTGATTTAAATTGTATAATAAAAATGACTCGGAATCAGTTGATCCAATTGATTAGGTTTCTCGGAATCCCAATGGAGGTTTCATATAACTCAAATCATTCGACTACGTCGTGAGTCTCGGATTCAAAATATTTAGCTTTTAAAATCAATTGTTCATTCAATCTTCAACTCGTGTAACACCTATAATGAACCCAACTGACGCATAAACGTTACAAGACATCGTATATACTGAGCCAGCAATTCATGTATAAACGTTATTTAGAATAAATATAGTTGTTATAATCAAAGCCGTGAT
>BRYF01000004.1:9070000-9077500 GCA_030159135.1 Actinidia polygama | reverse complement strand
ATTCTCACTCCTCTTTCATTTTTGTTGTTAATTACTTTAGTTTAATGACTAGTGATTCATGTGTGTTTGAGTTTTTGTCACCCATGAAAGGCTAGATCCATTGGCTTAATCCAAGAACTATGTCTTCCTCCAAGCCTTAGCATGAATTGACTTCTTCTCTCCCTTTAAGTGGTTTCAATGCTTGTTTTAGGTCAATCAATGGTGTTCTTAAGACTTAAGATCAAAACTTAGAGTTGTATGTATACATCTTTGATTATTTGTCA
Organism: Actinidia polygama; assembly: GCA_030159135.1. NCBI lineage: Eukaryota > Viridiplantae > Streptophyta > Magnoliopsida > Ericales > Actinidiaceae > Actinidia > Actinidia polygama. The sequence goes on along the minus strand of BRYF01000004.1, from coordinate 9,077,237 downwards.
ACAAGTCCACTTGGTACAAGTAATGTTTAGATCCCTTGCACTCTAAGTATTTGAACATTGTACAAAGCCATTACCGATTCCATAAACACATCTTAAGATATAAAATATATTTGCGTTGCAAAATCCTTCAATCAATATTATCTTGCCTTGAGATTTGGTTGAGTTACATGAAGAGAGAAGAAGTTGAAACATCTAAGCTAAGAGAAAGAATAGGTATTTGAACCATGTCACTTTACATTTATAATTTACATCTCATTTATATAATTTTTCAAAAATCTCAAAAATAATTATTTAACAATTTTTTCACAAAATTTCTTACTCACTGACAGAACTATGATATTTGATATGAAAACGCATAAAACAATCGGATATTAGGACCAGAATAAATGATATGCGTAAGTGAAATTTGTAAAATCACTATTTGATATAGATCATGTGAATATAAAAAATTTATGACATGGGAATTAATTTGTCAATTGACAGTTATGGTGAGCATTGGTTAATGTAGATGAAATTTGATGGGAAAATTTCACTTTGCCCCTCACAGTTTGAGTCATATGCGGAGTACCCCATTGCATTAAAATCTTATCACATAACTCTTTGTGGTTTGTAAATTAAAGTGAAACTGAAGAACAAAAGGTTCAATATCTGTATAACCGAGTGAAATGCACTTAAGGGGTAATTACTCACACATGGCCTAAACCCGGAGGGAGCCAAGTGAAATTTGACCAAGTTCTTTTGTATAGCCACCTTACACTGCCACCTCATTTCCATTTCGTTTTAATACTAGCAAATTGCTTAAGAAAATGCAACTGGGTCCCACTAGTGACGTCACATATCCAATTAAATATGACGCAATATATTTCAAATATTGTGAAAAGATAATACATATTACAAATAGTAGTCAACTTTCTGTTGGAAATTTGGAATATTGCAGCAGAGGCATCTTTTGTGTTTGGGCTCCTGAAAGGATTGGACGGAATAGAATTTTCGTAAAAAGCAGTATATATAAATAAACATGTCCATGTTATTTAACTCCTTTACCCAAAAGCATGGTTTTAAAAACCGAATCGAACTGGCCGGTTCGACCGGTCGAACCAACAATCAGTCAAATAAACGGTTCGGTTACCTACTAAAACCCATTTTGGTCAAAATCCGGTCAAACCCGCGGTTGAATCGGTCAGTGAACCGGATTGAACGGTTCGATTGAGAGGTTTTTGTTTTTTTTAAATTTAATCACACTTTAGACCATCACAATTTCAAGTATAACTCACTTGACTCACAATATTTAAATTATTGCAATTAACTTCCCAATTATTTTTATTTTTATCTATTATAAATAATTTATGACGTCACGGTTAGATAACGGTTCAATAACAGTTGACCCGACGGTTGAACCGGTGACCCGTGAACCGATGCTTTTTCCGGTTCAATGAATTGCAGAAAATTAACTCCACCCGTATAGTATAAGTTTTTTGATTATGTTCTGAATTTATTTTGATAATTCACATTGTTCATATTATAGCTAGACTTTATCGTAAATATTAGTATTGTAAACAATCACATTAATTGGGCATAATTCAGCATCCGTTCAATATTATTTTATAATTTAATAAATTAGTGTGACAGATATAATTATACACATTTATCTTGTATAAATTCATATTGATATGCCTTGATATGCATCAGATCAACATGAGTTTTTATCGTATCAAAATTCTAAATAAGATTTAAAAAATAAACGGTTTGAATTATTAAAATAAGCCTAAAACGAGATTCAAAATGCTTGAATTTTATGGATAGAATCCAAAAATAAATTACACATAAGCCTGATTCTAAAAGAAGTTTGAGAAATAGCCATATAGGTATGTACTTTTACAAACATGGGATAAAGTGTATGGCAAATTGACTAGCATTTTTTTGCTTAGGAGAGTGAAAAGAAAGAATCCAAATCGGACCAACAAATAATAGATTATGAGGAAAATTTATTTGACTTTGGTGAGAGAGAGATCAGTCTTTTTAGCTTTATAAACGTTTCTACAAGTGGCATGTTAAATGGAATATGGCTAGAAGTTAATAAATTAAACCTGAATGTAAGCTGTGTTTGTTATCTGAATTATTTTTTTTTAAAATAAAATAAAATAAAATTTGTGCTTAACTTGTTTATAGTGAGTAGTATACTTATAGATGATTGTGGTGCGTTTAATTAGTTTGTGAATTTTATTTTTGTGGATAGTCCATTATTGATATCTTTTGTAATAAAAAATTCATAATTTTTTTGTGTAGACAACATTATCGTTCTTTAAATTAAAAATATATTTACTAGTAATTATCCAATAAATTAAAAGTGTCAACTCATCACCACCACCACTCCAGCTAGACACCATTATCGACGACGTTCCACCACTCCAGCTAGACACCATTATGGGAGTGTAATAGAAAATAAAAAAAGGTACAAAAAATACAAATGTATTTTTGTCCGGTATAATAAAAAATGAGTTTTAGATTTAGATTTTTGTGAATGAATCAAATGTGTTAGAAAATTAGTCCCATAAAACTTAAGGTGAGCCTCCCCCCCAAAAAAAACTCAGCAATGAAATTTGAGTAGCTTAAAATTCCCAATCTTTACAAAAGTTGTGTTCTTCAAATTCAGTGTTGATGTTAATTCACAAAGACCATGACCAATCACAGTCTAAAAGTCCCTTTGGATATGATTCCCTTTGCCTAACAAGTACCATCCCCACTTGAACCTAGACTACTTTAATTTGACTGGGACTGTTCATTCAAATAACTGATTGGAGGAGAATAATTTGACCGAAATGACTGTAGTGAACTTGATCTCAAATGATATCCAGTCAAAGATATGGGTATATATGGAACCATTTGGTTTAGGAAAGGAAAGGGAAGGGAATCTTTTATCCTTTCTATTTAATTTATTTGATAATAATTAAAGAACAAAAAAATGCATAATAAATTTTTGCCATTTTATTCTTTTAATGCGTGGAACCAGGTTATAATTATATTTTAAAAGGGTTATAATTATAATTAAAAAATTAAGAATGCTGAGTCTTTCCTTCTAACTCCCTTAATCAAAATATCAAATAACTATCATTTTTTTCTGTTTTTTTCCAAACCTCTCAATCCAAAATAATGGGCAGGGGAAAGTAAATTCTGAAAAACGTCATGATTCCGTTGATGATTCAGTCAGAAGCATGTTGCTAACTTCTTCTTCTTCTTCTTGTATTATTTTGTCTACATGATTGGATTGGGGAGTGGGTTTGGGATGTGTTTCTCTAAGTCTAATTATCCGTTTGGCATCAACTTTTTTTAGTTTTTCGGTTGACTTTTTTGTTTAAAAAAAGCAAAAAAGTCAATCAGAATTGGCTTTTTTGCTTTTTTATTTTTGTTTATTTGTTTAGCTTTAATTAAAGTAAAGCCGGAAGAGCAAAAAAGTCAAAAAAATTTAACTTTTGTAATAACACATTTAAAAAAAATTTAATTTTTAAACATTACCAAACGGAACCTTAAGCAATGATGCCGTCCTATCGTATTGCCGTACTTGATAAAGGCATTTCTGGCAAGAGTTTTCAGCTTTTACCTGCTTTTTGGAGGGTTTAATTAACTGGTTTTAAAATGTATCCCAGGAGTGCTTCTCAGCCACAGCTACTGGATTCCCGTGGCATAAGATAAGAATGCCCCCACTTGTTTACCAACTAGAAAACGGCTCCCAAAAACCCAGCCACATTTTTCTCTCTCCTCCTCTCTCAATTTCAACCTTTTCTCTCTCTTCCTATGCGAAATAGAAAGGTCCGCACCTCCCCGGCTCCACCTCCACCACCACCTCTTTCACCTATGACTGTTAATTGGTTGAATTAAATCCAGATCCGATCTTATTTCGATCCGTAAAAATCTAAACCTATTTTTAAAATCCAGTCCCGAATCCGTTTAATCTAAATTCGATAATCCCGTTCTTAATGGATCGAATTTAAACAATTATCCGATCCTATCCGTTAACCAATTTGTTCCGTTTACAAAAAAATAAAGGTTTTTCTTTTTTCTTTTTCATAAAAGAATAATTGTTTATTTCAAATTATTTTTTACGAAAAAGTAATTTTTTTTTTCTGGAAAACTTTTATTTTCTTGAAAATATATATTTTAAAAAACAGTTTTGCAACAAAATATATATTTCAAAAAAACTGTTTCTTTTAAGAAAAAGTTATTTAAAAAAACTTTGGCTCCGTGGATAAAGCCATTTAGCTCTCCATTAATATTTATGGAATAGGAGGGAGTGGTCACACAAACCCTAATCCACTCAATGATAGCTCCATATCATGATTGGGTTGTGCTATTGACAGCCCATTGGGCGGTCAATAAAGAGCACAAAAAGATAAAAAAGTTTGATTTTCGATACATTTTTCATACTTTTTAATACATTTTCACATATTCCTATACACTTTTCACACTTACCTATGCCTTATCCACCACCCATTGGGCTGTTTTTAGCAAAATCACTCTTAGGGTGTGTTTGAATAAAAAATTTAGCGAAAAAAAATAAAAAATAAAAGGAAAATATTAATAGATCAATGGTTCAGATTTAATATTACGCCTATAATTTTCTTCTCCTATATAAATCCGTCCCTAGCTAAATTCTTAATTCAAATACCGCCTTATTGTTTCAACTTTTTAACTGTATTTGGATCAATAAAAGATTTAATGAAAGATTTAATATTACGTCTATAATTCTCTTCTCCTATATAAATTTGTCCGTAGTTAAATTCTTGATTCAAATACTGCCTTATTGTTTCAACTTCTCAACTGTATTTGGATCAATAAAAGATTTAATGAAAGATTTGTTGAGGGTAAAGAATTCTTTTTTATATAAAAACGTATTAAATCTAGACTATTAGATCTATTGATTTTACACTCGGCCAAATTAATTCTTAATCCAAACATGGACTATTTATTTATTTTTTGTCTTTATAGATCTCATTTATGCTATTTCTTTTGCCATTTTGATAATATAAAATTTTATTAACTTGAGTAAAGATGTTACAACGTGATAAAAGGATTAAGGATTAAACCTATAAGCCAAAGGTTTAATCCGAAGGGACCCATTATAATTGTTTTTTGTCAAAAAAATCTATTTTTTTAAATTATATTTTTTGAAAATGTTTTTTCAAGAAAAAAAATTGTTAAAATTTTTTTTTTAAAAAAATGATTCATTTCCGGAAAACAGTTGTCAAGAAAATATATATTTGAAAACTATTTTATAAAAAAAAACTTTTTCTCTAAAAAAATAATATTTCAGAAAAATTGTTTTATTTTTCGAATTTATTTCATAAAAAATTCTTTTGGTGGAAAAAATATTTTTTTATACTAAAACAGTTTTAGAAAATAATTCTTTTTAGTAAAAAAAACTGTTCTTTTAAAATTGGTTTACTTTTTGTAACCAGTTTTTCATAAAAGCTACTTTTTTTGGAAAAAATACTTTTTTAAAAATAAAAACAGTTTTAGAAAATAAAACTGTTGTTTTAGTAAAAAACTAGTTTTTTTTTTAAAAAAAATCTGTTTTCAAATATGGAAAAAATCTGTTCAAATATATATATATATATATGGAAAAAACGAAACATTTAAAAAAAACAGTTTTTAGTTTAATTTTCTAAAACTGTTTATATTTTTAAAAAATTAGATTTTGTTTTAAAAAATGTTTCTTTGGACAAATTTTTGGACTTGGTTTGTATTTTTGGTACAGGCGGCTTTTCTTTAGCCTTATATGGTTTCTTATTAGACCCAAAAAAAACCGGATGGGAATTCGGATTTTTTTACCGAATGTCCATATAAGTCTGATCGGATTTGAATTGGGATTCGAACAATGTAGATTTACCATATTCATAGTCGGATCAGATGTGAATTTATTTGTAATCGGATTGCATTGAATTTTCACGGATTTAATCTCAAATCCATTAATGACAGACCTACCTCCAACTGCTCTTCTGTAATCCCGTCGTCTTCTCTCTCCCTATCTCTGGTAATCTATCATTCTCTCTCTCCTCAAAACCGGATGACAAGCCAAAGAGGCTAAACAAATGGTGGATGATAATTTATTAGCGATTATTGAAAAATAATTTTTTAATTCCTAATTTCAATAATTTCTGAAGACATTTTTATCATTAACATTTATTTTGGAAGAAAAGATTAAGAACAAAGGACGAGGAAATTTCTATCAAACTCTTATTATTATATTATAAGGGTAATTTGAACAATTTTAATTTAAAAAGCATTTTTACAATTTTTGCACCAAACACTACACAACTACTTAAATTTTAATCCTACAGTTCTGCCAAACACTTTTAACTTTTATAAAATGTCTGGTGTGCCCTAAATCGATACACACCAATCATGCATACGTACACACAGACACAATAATTTACGAGATTCGGCAACTTGTCTACGTTCTCAGGTGGTGCAGTATATTCACTATTTGAGAAAGATTTATAGATTACATATCTCACTCTCTCACTGGTCATCTGGTGATGGCAAAGCCAGCACATGTAGTGTGAGGCAGAGAGAGAGAGAGAGTGAGGTTGTGGTGGCTCTGCCACTACCAAACCACCAGTGAGAGAATGAGATACAATGTCTTGTAATTTGTAAATCTTTTTCAAATAGTGAATCTGTTTCACTGCTCGAGGACGTAGGCAAGGTTTCGAACCTCGTAATTCATTATATCTGTGTGTGCTTGTGTTTCTGTGCGTGTGTGTGATTTGTGTGAATTAATTTAGAGCACAACAAGTAAAAAATCTACAAAATGTTTAAGCAGAATTTAAAAGTTACTTTTTTAAGTTTTACCAAACACGCATTAAATAACAAAATAAAACAACAGTTGGAACTAGAATTTATCCCGTAGAATTTATCAATGTGTGTGACAAAATATTTGTTTCATGTTTTTCTTTTTTATTTCCCATCAAGAGTGTTTTGAGAGAGCTTAGTTTGTGAATTCACCTCCGTGCAAGTTGTTTCAAGAAGGTTTGAGGCCCAACCACCAACATTTGAAAGTTTCAAGAAGCTCTAAGGCTTAATCTGCAAGATTTAAAAAGTTTTCATGACAGTATAAACTTGGAGGGGCTTCAGTGTAATTGGTCATATAAATCCAATTAAACACAATTTTATTTTATTTTATTTTTAACATTCTTTATTTTTCTTTGCAAAGCAGGATAGCTACGAAGGATCTGCTTTGGAG
>BRYF01000004.1:9052500-9062500 GCA_030159135.1 Actinidia polygama | reverse complement strand
TGTCTTCAATAAGAGATGGTTCAAAAACCTAACCATCCAAGCCACTTGGGAGACGAAGTTCAAAAAAACAACCCGTCCTAACGTGACGTGACTTTGAGAAGAGTTTTCCCAAAAATTATACAACTCAGATGTTGGCTCCAATGGACGCTCTAGGATGGACAAACTTCCGACCTCTTCCCAAGCTTGTCTATGAAAGCATTTTATTGCAATTGGAAATTGGGAATCTAGATAACGTTGAATACACATTAGATAAAAAAGTTAGGAGCAAAAGCATAATTCTAAATCCTACCATACTTTCTGAGATTATCGGAATAGCAAATGAGGGAGAATTTGTCTTTATAAGCAAGCCTAGTCATCTTGATAATTATGTAAGCAAGAGACAACTATATGATGTTATTGCCGGAGAGGGACCATTGAAAGTCACCGACGTGAAGCATCTTAAGCCCGAATTTAGGTTGTTCCATCGGTACATTGCTCACAATATAATTTCAAAAGGGGGACATATAAATCAAGTAACTAATATGGATGCTTTTATCATATACAAGGCTGCATTGGGAGAACCGTTAATTCTAAATTATATAGTGCTAAAAGAGATGGCCGACGTGAGAAATTACGTCACTAGAGCTCTACCATTTGGTGCTCTACTCACTAGGATTTTTCTACACTTCAATGTTAACATCAATGAGCAACCTAGTATAAAAATTGCTAGAGGATTTTCGATGAGTACAATCAAGAAAGGCAAAAACCTTGGGACAGATGAGGAAGGAAGAGAAGAAGAAAGAATGGATGTGGATGTTAAGAGAAATTTTGCTATTGAGGGAGCGACAGATGTGGGGTATGGAACGGACCCCATAAACTTAGAACAAGACCACAATACGAGGTATCGAACGGACCCCATAAACTTAGAACCAGACCACAATACGGGATATGAGACGGACACTTTAGACGACGACATTCATAGGGGTGTTACTATGCGAAGAGAATACCCTACATATAGAGCCTGTCCCACACAAGAGGGAACATCCACTCGAGAATAACCCGTGCATCAAGAAGGACCACCGACTTGGTTTTGTGAATACTTCTGGAAATTGGGTCAATCTTTGAAAGAAATCAAGCAGCAACAAGTTGACATCATCCACAATCAAAATCGCCAACAAGAACACATGGGTCATCTTGAAAGTGCTTCTATGGGATTCGGGATGATGTAGATAGGATTAAAAACTTGTACGTGGAGCAAGGATCAAAAATAGATAACATTGGCAACAACTGTGAAACCATGCAAGCCACACAAGGGGAATATGCGCATACATTTACTGAGATTCAATATCAATTGGCGGGCATATGGCACACTATCGATCCTCCTCCATACATTCCATTCGACCACCACAACGTTTCTCCTCCATCTCAACCTTATTATCGTCAGCCTCCATATTGATGATGCCCCAAAGGGGGAGAAATATTGTTTTTTTTTATTAGATTGTTCTGTTTTGATGTTTTGGATGCTTTGAATTGTTTTTGATAGTATGGATATTTATGTTTTTTTTTGTGTTTTGTGTATGGCTGCTAATAGCCTTGCTATATGTCACTTAGATGAGATATGCTTGATGCCAATATTGATGGGCTGTTCATATATACCATATGGTTAGAATACGCATAAAGTGAGGGGAGCCCTAAATATTTTCAAAATAGGAGTCTTGAACTAAGGGGGATTTCAAAATTTCTAAACTCTCAAAACATATTGTGTCATCATCAAAAATGGGGAGATTGTTAAAATAAAGTTTTTATTTTGATGATTACAATTAACACAAAATTAAGATTAAGGTTTATTGAAAATCCGGAAGAGCTAAAGTGGTTAAAAAAATAATCTTACATATGAGAAAAAGAAGATTTCAAACATTACACAAATCAAAAATGACTGTAAGGTAGTTAAAATAAATAGAAACATAAAGTTAACACTCAAACAAATATCAGTCTGAAATTGTCAACTATGCAAAAATCAAATCAAGCTCATGGGTTAAACATAAGCTATCTGAAAGTCCAGTATAAAACCAACCGAAGTCTAACTTCGGTCTGACAGAAGTTCAGTTCGGATCTACCGAAGTAGTGAGACCAGAACCCGAAGGCATATACCGAATGTCAAGAACATAAGGAATGGTTCCTAAGATAATTGACTCTCTGGAACTCAAGGCAAATACCTGCCGAAGGTAAGATCGGTAGAACCGAAGTTTATGAAGAGTCATGCCGAAACCCAAGAGCTCAAGACAAAGTCCAAAAAGAAGAACCAAGGCAAAGCTTCTGGAAATTCAGTTGAAAATCAATCGAACATTAAAGTTCGGTCTGACTGAAGTATTTGAAGACTCATGCCGAAGTTGCTGAAAGAAGAACAGAGTAAAACAAGAGTACAAGCCACTGGAAGGTCAGTTGAAAATCCACAGAACTTAAAGTTCGGTCCAACTGAAGTATATTAAGACTCATGCCGATATTGCTGAAAGAAGAACAGAGTAAAATAGAGCACAAGAGCACAAGCCACTAGAAGGTCAGTTGAAAATCTACTGAACTTAAAGTTCGGTCCGACTGAAGTTCGAAAAAGTCCTACCGAAGTTTCAAATTTCAAACAGGAATGCAGATCCAACGGCTGAGATTAAATCAGAACGGTTAGCTGTAGTGCATTAAATGCTGCAACGACTCTTTTGAGTCTTGAGCTTTAAAAATCAACTCTTGGAGTTGTTGGGAGGGTATTGAAGCAATCCAAACTAACATCCTTGCTAGCATTCAATACTTCAATTCTCATCAAGCTTTTATTATGTGTTTTTGACTTAGATCAATAACAATTTTGAGTTATAACACTCTAAAAATGGGAGCTTTCATTGTATTATTAATTGCTCTAGTGTGTGAGCTTCAACACTACAAATCATTGTAACCATTGAGTAAGATCACCTTTGAGTGAGTGTGAGATTCCAAGAGAGGTGTCCTCTTGAAGACTAGAGGTTCTCTAGTGTGTACAAGGTTTGGCAAGCACCCGCAAGCTTGTTGAAGATATTGAAACTCCAAGGAGGTCTTAGGCACGGTTTGGCCGAACCACTATAAATTTGTTTGCAATCTCTTCCCTCTACTTTTTTTTATCATATTGTTGTCCATTATACTTAATCAACTAGGATTGCATAATAGATTACTTGATTAATTTTTTTTTAATTGACCATTAAGGGAAGCAAACCTATGTCAACCCCCCCTTCATAGTTTGCTTTTTAGCTAACAACCAATTTCAGGGGTTGAATTAAAATAAATGTTCAGTGTGGTTAAAAGAGTCAGGATTTAATTCAGCGGAGTCAAAATTATAGAATTTATAAAATTTAAAATAAATTGCTAATTTTTATGGGGTCAAAATTGTATTTATGATAAATTATATTAAAAAAAATATGTATTTTTTTTAATGGGGCTAAGTGATCCCAATTATCTCTATGTGGTTCCGCCACTGGCCAATTGGGTGATTGCACACTAAAGAATCAAGGATTATACAGTACACGATTTAATCCATTGCCTAGATGGGGTGAAAGGTTATAACACCCTAAACATCGAGCTAGGATTATACAGTACACGATTTAATCCATTGCCTAGATGGGGTGAAAGGTTATAACACCCTAAACATCGAGCTTGTCGATTCTTACTGCCAATCCCAAAGAAGTCGATCTCTTGGGATTATTTCTTCTTGAATACGAAGTGGCCAATCACTATATCTGTTAGTGCGTGGCTGGTGTATTTGTCTTTGCATTGTATAACACAAAACAAAAATTCTAATGAATGCAAGGCTTCTATGTTATAAACTTTTTAGTTTGAAATACGTGTGTACACACACACACATATATATATACAGAGCCGGCCCCGACATTTGGGTTGTCATAGCCCGAATGTTGGGGCCGTAAAACAGATGGAAACCCACAAGAATGAAAAAATAGTGCCACAAAAAGATCATTTGTTTCCTTTAACATCATTTTATTTCAAGAATTGTCCCTCATCACAATGTCGATATAAGAGACGTACTTCGAAATGATCAAATAGCTAACAGATACGCACATAAATAGATAATCTTTCTCAAAGAAACTCCAATGGCGATTCCGATCACGGCCTCGACGATAAAGAACAAGAGTACATATTTAAAATAAGGTGTTTCAGTAACAAATTAACAAAAAAACAGTAATAAATTGAACCTGTGTGAGGTTGAATAGGCCTCGTCGGAGGTTTTCGGAGTTCGTCGGAGGTCATCGAATCTCTGAGGTAAGATCGATCGCAGAGAGAACTTAGAGAAAGAGAGAGAGAGAGATGGCTAGAGTTTTAAATTGCATATAAGACTATAAGTATACTGATATATTTATACCTTTTTATAATTGTTTCCCTCAATTTTTATAATATTACATAAGAAACCCTAAAAAAGGCATGAGATCGGCTAAGATTTGAATAAATTGCACCAATGGTCCTTGTAGTTTGACAAAACACTCAATTTGATCCTCATAGTTTTAATTTGAATAGATGAAACCCTTATATTTTAAAAAAAAAAATTGGGGGCCTCTTGGTTCCCCAAGCCCGGGGGGATTGCCCAAGCCCATGGGCTCTCTGGGCTCACCCCTGGGCCGGACCTGTATATATATATATATATATATATATATATATATATATATATATAGGGGACGGATCTAGGGACACAAGTTTTGACACAATTTTAGACACTGCATCTTAGCCCTTGAAATCAGCTCTATCAAGGGTTGAGATTATTTTTCAGAATTATTAAAACGACGTAGTTTTAATAAACTTCAGAAACACTTTAGAAAAATTTATTCCATTGTAATCTTAGCCCTTGATTTCAAGGGCTAAGATGTAGTGTCTAAAATTATGTCAAAACTTGTGTCCCCGGATCCGTCCCCATATATATATATATATATAAGTATATTTATCCATCCTTATGTATGATTTTACAATATTGATAAGATTTAAGTGTGTCGGTTTATTATTACCTAATAAATTTTATAAGCTTTTCTTACTCACTATGAAACTGTGCCATTTGAAATGAAAGCTGGTTAATCAATACGATAAGAATAATTGATACGTGAAAGAAACATTAATTTACTATAGCATAAGAATAGCTCATGTGAATAAGAAATTTTAAGACATGAGAATTAAGTTGTCAATTGATAATTGTCATGAGCATGGTCTATTCTCATTCAAAGTCTCGAATTTGAAATCTCTTAGGTTTTATCAATTCATGAGTTAGGCTAATTCATTCGTTCTGATTTTAATCAAGTCTCCTGCTATTAGATGGTGGAATTGGTCCTCCGGATTAGACGGTCTTGTGTCAGATATTGAATTATAAAAAAAAGTTTGTCTCCGTGCTTGATCACCGATCAGATCCCTTTAGAACGGATTTCACACCTTGAACTCGATCAAGAATCTTGATTTATTCAATTTGTTTGAAGAAGATTTGTACTAAGATCTGTTTCTGAGCTCCTTAGAAAATAGAAAATACTTTTCTCTAGGGTATTATGATAGAGGTGGCTCAGATAACATTTTGGGAAAGTGTGATGGGCTTTATGTAGGAGTAAAAAACCTTAGCAGTGCGATTTTCGACGCTGCAGTTTTTCGCATCTCACTCCCGCGAAGATCCCGCGAGCTTTGTGTATTTTTGTGATCTCTCGGCTTTTGACCTCAATATCTCGCGACATCCTGCTAAGTACCCGTGAGCTCTCTATGAATTTTCTAGCTCTCTGTATTTTTCCTCGGGATCCCTCGACATCGCTCGAGGTACCCGCGAGGTCTTGAACAAATTCCAGCTCACTGCTCGAAATCCATCAACGTCCCTCGAAGTCTCCTTTATCATCATCGATGTATGATACAGGTCTCTCTTACCATTAACTTGCATGAATATGCTTGAAAACCTTTCCGAATGTTTGTAATTGATAATTCAAATTCCCGAATTACATTAAATAAGACATGTCACAAAATTTGGCCAATTACATAACCTTTCAGATCCATATTTTGAACGAAACATAGATTGTGTGTTTTTTCGTTTTTCATCTACTACAATACCGAATTGATAATAATGCTAGCAAATTGCTTGTGATAATACAACTAGGGTGCCACAAGAGAGGTACTTATCCGATTGAATATGACGTAATATATTTGAAATATGGTAAAAAGGTTACAAATATTAGTCAAACCGTTCTGTTGGAATATTGCAACTGAGGTAGACTTTGTGTTTCGGTTCGCGAAAGGATTGGTCGGAATAGAATTTCCCTAAAGAGGAGTATATAAATTATAAACATATTCATATTCTTTAGCTCCTGTAAAAAAAATCCATATATAGCCACATCGTTGTGTATTTTTACAAACATGGGATAAAGTGTATTGCAAGTTGCCAGCATATTTTTTGCTAAGAGAGTGAAAAATAAAATTATAGCCTAACCAACAAATAATAGATGATTCAGAAAAGCTCCTTTATTACCTACAAGTTTATTTGACTTTGGTGAAAGAGAGAGATTAGTCCTTTTAGCTTTATAAACTTTTTCTAGCAGTGGCATGTTAAATGGAATGTGGATAAAAGTTAATATATTAACCCTGAATGGAAGGGTAATTTGTTGGAACTACCAAATTTGGTTTTTTTTTTTTAAAAAAAAATAAAATATTGTGCTAACTTGTTTACAAACAACTTATATATGTGAAGGATGTTAGCCAATCCAATCCAAGCAAAACAAACAACACAATAAAAGAAACTAATTCTCTTAAAATATTCTGTAATATTATTGATCAAAAACTGTCTTAGGAAGAAGGCTTTACATTATTTATAAAGCAAAAATTCCTAATTACAAAATTAAACCCAAAAATTAAGAAAATTACCAAAAAATGAAAATCTCAAATTAGGACAAAATCTAAAATTTAGATACCGAAAGAAACACATACCAAAAAACCTAGCCTAAATTAGAATTATATAGATTAATTTATGAAAGAAATAAATCTTTCCTAAAACGAAAAAATCACCCTTTTCAAGGCATAAACTGTGGAATTTGCCCAAAATTCGGAGTACATCACAGCAAAGCAGTGGGTCTTGCTCGTTGGGCTGTTTTTCATCAGATTAGGGTCTTTCGTCCCAATCTGAATGACGTCAGCTCGGGTCCAAAAATATCCCGGTACTCCATGTGCATCATATTTATAACCTGAAAAATTAGATGCCGTTCCATTTTCTCATTCCATATCATCTTGGATATGATGTGAGTCATCAATGCATACAATCTTGTCAAACTATGAAAACTCTTTGTTGTGCTTTCGCATTGAAATTGATTATCATCATATCATATCATTTGTGTGTATATGTGTGTTTCGTCATTCAATAATTCTGTGATTAGTATTTTTTCCCTATATTTTCTTACAAATAAATAAGTAAATACATAATGATAAAAAAATAAAGATTGATACGTACATATAGTGTAAGATAATGAAAAAGCCTCCGGCAAACTTTTGGACTAATCACCGGCGACTTTTTTGTCGGCCGCAAGTGGTCGTTGCCAGAAAGATAATGAAAAAGCCTCGGCAAACTTTTGGACTAATCACCGGCGACTTTTTTGTCGGCCGCAAGTGGTCGTTGCCAGAAAAGGTACAGATGATAAAAGTGTAGTGAAAAATAGCAAGAAATGTAGAGAGTACAAATGAATTTTTTTGGAGCTCATTAATAGTACCCCCGGAACCTCATTCCTAATGAGAGTTTTGTGGATATTGTTGTTTGGACCCCTTGTTTGGACCCCATGAGTTCATTTAGCACTGTCAGGGGCTTACCTGATCATATTCTATTTAATTGGAATTTACATGGCATTTCGAACCTATGAGCTGCAAACTCCTCAGAGTTTTTCACAGGTGTATCTGGCTTATGATGGAGCTGCTGTTCCATGGACAGATGTGTGTAGCGTTTTTTTCCGTTTTTGGTGTTCCTTAGAGATTCTTTTCTTGCCAGGCTATGCTTTGTTTGGTGAGTGTGTTTTTTTGTCGTTGAGCGGAGGTAATAGCTGAGTGAGGGCATCTTGTGAGTATCAGGTGAGAGAGTTTATTTTGGAAGGCCTGCGCAGGTTGTATGGGACTGTTTTGTGCTTATTATTCTACTCATTATGGAGCAGACCATGTTCTATGTGTGTTTTATTGTATTTAGTGAGTTTTGCGTGTCCTTCTTTGTGGAGTGAAAATATTGTGAGTGTATTTTGAAAGGCTTGGACTGGAGGTAAAAGTTTGAGTGGGGGAGTTGTGTCAAGGTTGAGGTAAAGAAGTTTAAAGAGTGGGGCAATCATGTGAGGGTTAGGACGACGTTTTTCGGTTGTTATAATTTTTTCTGTTTGAAAAAAATTGCGGTAAACATAGAATTTCAAAAAACAATTTTTATAGATAGCAATTGTACACTAGTAAATCTAAGCTTACAATTACAAAACAGAAAACAGGAATGAGATACAAACAGAATTACGAGCCGAGTCCTACAAACACAGTCTCCTTAAAAAAGATTCTCCGCCTACCGAGGGTGTTGTAAACTTCACCGGCATCTTTTTTTCAGGATAAAATAGCTAGACTACCTTCATCGGAATACCACCAAGATAGGCCTTGACAAACTAAACCAACATCTATCTCTCTCTCAAAATCGGAAAACCAAAATTATGAAAACTATGTAAAATTCTCGATTTTCTAATCAAAATTTCTGACTCTCTTTTGTAGGAGAAAAAAGGCGAGAGTTCTTTTCCTATTACACTATTAAAAGGAAGAATCATTCTCCTAGTTAGACTGTGATGGGAAGAGTTTATCTTCAAAATGATTTTTTTTAATTTACCTCTACAAGTGAGAGACCTACAAACGCTGAACTTCATTCATACCAAAATTTTAATAATTCCGTCCATGAATGAAATTGGCTGACAAACCGACGTAGAATACAAAACTGATCCAAGAGATAGACAACAGATAATTCCTGCATAGGATATGTAACTTTTGGTCTTGAATCTTCTCTTGTGAGAGCCTATCGAATTTACTAGCAGACCAGTGAATGGGCCTGTCTTGAACTGTGTCACCGTTGGTGTAAATTGAGATAATAGATATCACACATGAATTTCTCCTAACGCAATTTAGTTCTCACTATTGTGAAAATTTTGCCCATTGAACACACTTCTTGGTTCTGCACATATTTATTGGAGAATTTTGTCTTCCCAAATTCTAAAAAAAAGGCCACACTTCATATACTCACATAGGTAACTTCTTATCATGAGTATATTACTATTTTTAGCTTGGCTCACTAGCGCAAAAAGTATACCTCAAATAGTGTAGCAACTTTACTATCGCCTTCCAGTGATCACTTCTTGGATAACTCATGTACCTGCTCAATTTGCTACTAAGTAAGCTATATCAGGTCTTGTATAACTCATCAAGTACATCAAACTCTCAATTATACGAGAATACTCCAATTAGGATATGCCTTTTCCCATTATTGCCTAAGTGGAGATTTATATCTATAGGAGTCCTTACAACATTTGAATTAGACTTATTGAATTTCTCTAGAATCTTATGAATATAGTGGGTCTGAGACTATGATCCATAATTCATTTCTCTTTTAGTCATCAAAATAATAAGTCTTCATTTCGGTAAATAATTTACAGAAAAGATCAAATCCGAATTTCAATAACTAAATAAATGAATTAATTCATAAGTGATATCATCTCTCTCCTAAAAGAGTGAGATTCTAGATGTTTTGTAGATCTTGACACCTAAAATCACATTTGCCAGGCCTATATATGTCATGTCAAATTTTGAGTTCAACATGTTCTTGGTGGATCGAATAACTTTCTTGTTACTACCTACAATTATCATGTCATCAAGGTAAAGATACAAAATGACTTACCCTTCATTTGTGTCCTTGACATATACAACATTTGTCACATTCGTTGATCTTGAAGCCACTAGATAATATAACATTGTCAAACTTCTCACTCCATTG
>BRYF01000004.1:9022500-9027500 GCA_030159135.1 Actinidia polygama | reverse complement strand
ACCCGATTTATTCTTGGAGTTGAAGATTGAAAGAAACATTGATTTTAAAGCTAAATCTTCTGAATCTGAGACTCACGACATAGTCGAAGGATTTGAGTTATATGAAACCTCCAATGGAATTATGGGAAACCCGATTGATTGGGTCAATTGGTTCTAAGTCATTTTTCTTATAAAGTTTAAATCAATTTTAGTTGATTTCATAATTTAGACTAGTTTAAATCTATCGAAATGAAATACGAGGTTTATTTTCTTTTTTTAGAAGTATAAGCTAGGATTGAGTCAAAGTGTTTAAGTTCTTGTGTTCATCTTGGCATTACTTCTCGTGGGACGATACTCGAACTTCGAAATTTTATACTGCTTCGCGACCCGTATACTTGCTAAAAGAATTTCACTTCTGGGAGCGAGTCAAAGGGGTACCAAGATTGAGCACACTTCTCTTGATCTAGGTGCAAGCGATAATCTTTTTCCTTACTCCATGTACAAAAAGTTAGGCTTGGCGATAAAAAGCCAATCTCGGTGACACTCTAACTAGACGACCGTAGAATATGAATACCAAGAGGAGGAGTAAAAGATGTCTTGCTTCTAGTAGAAAAGTTCTACTTTCCGATGGACATTATGGTGCTTGACATGCAACTAGTGGATAATACAGAGACTCAAATTTCCGTCATTCTTGGGCGTTCCTTCCTTTTTACTTCTGATGCATTTATTCAATGTAGGAATAGGATTGTCAGATTAGGTTTTGGGAACATGACTCTTGAGCTAAACATTTTCAATGTTGCCAAAGAAATAGGCGACGAGGGAGAAGTGCATGAGGTGAGTTGCATTGACTCGATTCTCTAAGGACATATGACCACCTCACTTTTCTCTGACCCCCTAGAGACATGCCAAGTTGTTCCGTCCTCATTGGAGTATAGTTTGAGTCTAGAGGTTGAATATATGTATTCATTGCTCGATGTGGTGGAAATGTGTGAAGTGCATGGGTGGGCACCGAGATTTGAGGAGCTGCCTCCTATTGAGGAGAAAAATTTTCCCTCGAGTTTCCAAACTCCGAAGGTAGAATTGAAACCTCTTCCTGCCACTCTCAAGTATGCCTTTTTAGGTAAGAATGAGACTTTTTGGTGGTGATTTCCTCGAGAGAGATCTGAAGAAGCCAAACTTTTGGCATTATTGAAAGTTCACCAAAATGCCATCAGATGGACTATTGCAGACGTAAAAGGTATAAGCTCTTTAATTTTCACACACTACATCTATTTAAAGGATGATGTGAAACCCTCCCGCCAACCACAACGTTGATTGAATCCACACATGAAAGACGTGGTGAGAAATAAGATGTTAAAGCTATTGGATGTGGGGATCATTCACCCTATCACATATAGCAAGTCGGTGAGCCCCACTCGAGTTGTGCCTAAAATATCTAGTGTGACAGTAGTCCAGAATGAAAAGAATGAGTTGATCCCAACCCGTGTTCCCACAGGGTGTACGGGGTGGAGAGTTTGCATTGATTGTAAAAACTCAACTAATCCATAAGAAAAAATCATTTCCCACTCCCCTTCATTGATCAAACTTTGGAGAGGGTTGTCGGTCACTCATTTTGTTGTTTCCTCGATGGTTATTTGGGGTACAATCAAATTGAGATCGCTCTCGAGGACCAAGAGAAGACAACATTCACATGCCCTATCGGCGGATGCCTTTTGGGTTATGCATTGCCTCGGGCACATTCCAAAGGTGCACGATGGGAATTTTCAGCGATCTTGTGAAGAAGGTAGTAGAAGTGTTTATGGATGACTTCTCCATTTTTGGAGACTCATTCTAGTCTTGCCTCCAACACTTAAAGTTAGTGTTGGAGAGGTGTGAGGAGAAAAATCTTATGCTGAATTGGGAGAAGTGCCATTTTATGGTCACTTATGGAATAGTGTTGGGACACATTGTGTCGGCCAATGGAATAGAGGTAGACAAATCAAAGATTGAGTTGATCTCTAACTTACCCACCCCCAAATGCGTGAAAGATGTGCGCTCATTCCTCGGTCATGTAGGATTTTATCGCCGGTTCATAAAGGACTTTAGTTCCATATCTTGTCTTTTATATTCCTTACTTTCTACGAAAGCTCCTTTTGAGTGGACGGGGGCTTCTAAGACTGCTTTTTCAAAGCTCAAAACCATACTAACCTCACCCCCTATCATGCTACCACCCGATTGGAGCCTTCCTTTTGAGCTCATGTGAGATGCGAGCAATTATGACAAAGGAGAGAAGAAACTTAATGTCACCTACTATGTTATCCAAACTCTAAATGATGCTCAATTGAATTACACTACGACGGAAAAAGAGTTGTTAGCGATAGTTTTTGCCCTAGACAAGTTTTAGTCCTACTTCATTGGATCACCTATCGTGGTCTTTACCAATCATACGACTTTAAAGTATTTAATAATGACCAAACAAGATACAAAGTCGCGTCTCATATGGTGGATCGTCCTACTCCAAGAATTCGATATCATTATCAAGGACAAAAAATGAGTAGAGAATGTAATAGGGACCATTTGTCCTGACTTGAAGATCTTTCTACCTGAGTGCCTATTGTTGACATTTTTCCCAATGAGCAACTTTTTGCTCTTTCGACAGGGTATGCGGATATTACAAATTACCTTTCCACGAGTCAAGTCCCTGAACATTATAGTCCTTAAGACAAGAGGAAATTTTTGATGAGGTGAAGAAATTTTTCTTTGATTACCTTTACCTCTTCAAATATTGCCCGGTACAAATTATGAGGAGATGTGTACCGAACTCCGAGATGAGTGGTATACTCTTTTTCTATCATTCAGAGGTATGTGGAGGCCATTCTCTAAAAAAAATGCCGCAAAAGTCTTGCAATGCAGATTTTATTAGCCTTCACTTTTCAAGAACTCATTTGAGTTCTGTAAGAGAGATGAGAAATGCCAAAAGTTAGGGGTGTATCCCGATGAGACATGATACCTCTTTCCCCCATTCCTGTTATTGAGATATTTGACTATTGCGGAATTGACTTCATGGGCCCTTTTCCTCTTCTTAATGGCTATCTCTATATCCTTCTAGAAGTGGACTACATGTCCAAGTGGGTAGAGGCTATCCCCACACGAACCAATGACCACAAGGTGATTGTCATGTTTTTAAAAGAAAATATCTTTTCAAGGTGTGGGATGCCTCGGGCGGTCATAAGTGACTAAGAAACACCCTTTTGCAATAGGCCATTTGAGGCCTTAATGACAAAATATGCTATCATACACAAAGTGTCCACCGCTTACCACCCCCAAACCAATGGACAAGCCAAGCTTGCCTATAAGGAAATCAAACAGATACTTGAAAAGACGGTGAACCCAAATCGAAAGAATTGATCCTTTTGATTGACCGATGTTTTATGGGCTTACCGCACGACCTACAAAACCATCCTAGGCATGTCCCTTATCGGCTTGTTTACGGCGAGGCTTGCCATTTGATGGTTGACATGGAGCACCAAGCCTATTGGGGGATCAAAAGTTTGAATTTTTGCTTACCGAGGCAAGTGCCCAAAGGAAGCTCCAACTCTCGGACCTTGAAGAGTTAAGACATGATATTTATGAGAACTAGCACATTTACAAGGAAAAGGTCAAAACATTTCACAATAAAAAAAACTTGTGAAAAACTTTTGAACCCAATTAGAAAGTTCTCATGTACAATTCTCAACTTCACCTCTTTCCCGGTAAGTTAAGGTCCCGATGGCTTGGACCTTTCGTGGTTAAGACATTCTTTCTCCACGGTGCTATTGAAATTGAAAACCCTACGAAAACATTCTTAAAGTGAATGGTTAACGACTTAAGCCATTCTTGGAGACTTTTGATGGTGAAGAGACCATCGAGGACCTCGTTGATCATATCTACCGATATCCTCCTTGAGTTCCTTTTGTTTCACTGTAGTACGTAGATTAATTAGTTTACTTTTATGTCTTTAATTATGTGTCTATAATTTTATGTCTTTACTTTTATGTCAATTTCAATTCTGTACTTTACCCTTTTTGTGTGTTCTAACTTCTTTGCAGCTTAGGCTCTTAGAATGATACGATCACGGGTACCCTCTTTCCTCCCTCTTTTGTTAATAGTTCTCGTTTTTGCATTGAGGACACGACACATTTCAAGTTGAGGGGTGAGGGATTGATAGATTTTAACATATGTAGTTAAAATTTAGCAATTTTTTTAAGATTTCTATGTTAATCAGTGGTTTAGGGATATTGTAGACTCCTGACATGCTCTCTTTAAGTTGAAACTCATTTTGGATAGAAAATTCGATTGTATGATCCTACTTAATTGAGTTTTGATGATTGATTGATTGATTACGGGAGTGTGAACGAGTTCATGTACAAGCATGTTCAAAGTTCTGCATTATTTTTAGAATCATATAGCTGATTGAGAATTTATTAAGTTAAAACACCCTGCATCCACTGATTAATGTGAAATCTTATTAGAAGTTAATTTTTGCTACAGACTAGAAAAGTCCAAGTTAAGGGGGATTTAGCACACATCATTGAATATAATTGATACAGTTTCTCTCATTTTTATATACTTGCACTATAATACCCAAACCTGTTAATTTCTCGTAATTATGTAAATTATGACGTATATGATAAGATATGTGAGTAGTTAGAAGCTTAAGAGTCCAAAGTGAAAAAATAGTAGATAGAACTTTTCAAAACCTAAGATTTAAGTATGTGCTCAGTTTTTTTCTTAGCGTTTGAACTCCAAGAGGAGCATTCAAATGCTTAGCCAAATCCTTCTTAGCGTTCGAACAGTAGGTAGAGCGTTCGAACGCTAAGACTAAAAGTAAGTTTTCATGCTCTCTGGACTGTCAAACGCTACACAGAAGTGTTTGAACGCTAGTATTGGCATTCAAACGCTAAAGCCAAAATCAGTTTTAAATCTTCTGGGCATTCGAACGGTAAAATAACTGTTTGAACGCTACCGCTTGTAACCAATTTCAGGGCTTTTGTGCGTTCGAA
>BRYF01000004.1:9000000-9005000 GCA_030159135.1 Actinidia polygama | reverse complement strand
TTAATCATAATAAAAATAAATAAGAAGTACAATCAGAAAAAAAGAAAAATAAGAAAATTACTAACAATTGTTTATCATTTCTTCTTAATTTTTGTCCTTCTATGTGATTGCATTGTCCCCATATTTAATTCTTACCTTCTTTTATTAGATTTCAGAATAAATAAAAAGTTGACCTATTAATGTGCCTGTTACACTAGCCTCTTACTGCTTACCCTAAGCCCATAACTACTCCGCTTAAAAAGTACAAGAATAATTTGACCCGCCTTTAAATAGTCTCGCTGGAGAACGATGGGGATGGTCTCCGAATTAATAGATTCAGTGAATAGGATACCGAGTTATAAGAAAAAAAATAATAACTGTTGTGGTAGAAATCTAAGATGAGCGACCAACAAACAAAATTGCTCAGAAGCTCGGTATCGACCTTGCAACCTACGCAAGGAACAAACGTCACCAGCCGGGGTGAGCCCGCTACAAATCCCTCCGTCGTGGAGATGAGACCGAGGTGAATAAGCTAGATAAAGCACAGTAGGAAAGTAGGAAAGTTATAGCTCAAAGAAAGAGAGCAATTACCCCTTTCTAGTGGATGGTGAGCGACCTTTTATAGATAGAGAATTTACAATTGTGTGAGAAGATCACGGCATAATCGTCAAACAACCAAATATGGAAGCCGTGGCCGATGATCACGGCACAATAAGAGAAGAATGTCAAATGGAGATAGCACCGTGAATGTAGGAGACATGGTGGAGATGGAGTCTCAAGGTCATCCCATCCTCAGAGTAACGAGCGAGATTGATAAACTTGAGATTGGTGATGTGAGAACATGTGGAGGATGTGGACAACATTCCAAGATGTCCGAGCTTAATGTGGTGATCGCATCAAATAAGGCGACATGATCTAGGCGACGTGGTTACTTCAGCAGGTAAAGATTTTACCCATCATCAATTGCCCCCTACTCGAGATGCCGAGGTGAAACGCTTGGCATTATCGAGTAACAGAAAGTGTTGATAGATAACGTAAGCACGTAATGATGGCATGCTTTTACAGGGTGACACGTGGAGGAGCATTGATGATGAAGTGACCTTTCACCTGCGAACAACGATTCTGACCTCGGTATGCAAAGCGTTGCGCAATCTTATCCGTTGAAGCAAACAGATCTTGGCCCTTCACTCTTCCTATAAATAAGGGTTCTCCCATAACGTGTACTCTTCTTCTTCCCTTGCTCTAGAATTGTTGGTCTTGCTTCGATGTGAATTCAGCTCACCTCGCCCTCTTCACCTTGCCTCCAATTTAGTCTTTCAGTAAGTACCATTCATCTTTCTTTAGTTTTCAGCCCTTAGTTTATATCCGGCAACATAGACGTAGGAGAATTAGAAAATAACCATTCTTCTTGGATATCTGACCACCTAGGAGAATGGTCTTATATGACGACCGAGGTCACTCAATACCCCTTCTCTCCTAAAGAGGATTCCCCTGGAAGTGAGAGAAGTCCTTTTTTAGACACCCGACCTCCTCCTAAGAGGGAGACAAACATCATGACCCATGGCCAGGTAGATCGCCTTCGGGAGTCATGCTCCTTCCTAGCCGGGATCCAGATCAGGCTCTCCGAGGAAGATGAGACCATAGTGTCTACTCGCTCGGGCGAGCTGACCTTCTATGAGGTCGCCTTTCAGGGTGGTCTGCGGCTTCCCATTCATCCAACCATTAGGAGGATACTGGCATACTAAGACATTTGGCCTACTCAACTAGCCCCTAATGCAAGGCAAAGTATCGGCGGTGCGCTGGTGATGTGGCTATTTCATAAGTTCCCCATTTCTTTAAATGAGTTTAGACACGTGTTTGGCATTTTCAATAAGTGTGGCTTAACTTCAAGGCGAGGCCAAGGAAAGCCCTGCTCGGGTGGAAGAATTTCTTCTTCCGGGTCTTGGCGTACAACTGGGAGTTCGCCCATGGACAATCTTAGGGGCTTGGAGTTCCAAGGGTTTTGGGATCGCGGAGCCCCCCAGGTCAGTCTTGACTCAATGATTAGTTCTTCATTTACTGAGCTTTCCATTTTTTTTCTAACATTGTGTTAACATTTTCAAGTAAGCGCTGCAACACGTTGCCTGCTCTAACTGAGATTGAATAACAAAGGTTCGACTAGATCTCGGACACTCTAGCGCGAGGACAGTTCTACCCAATTAAGGACGTGGTTCGCTCAAAGTCCTTCATCAGAAGCTTCGCTCTTGCTTTGGCGGGATAATGCCTAGGATAAACTCGCTGACAATGTAGCTCACATTGCGGGCGACGAGGGTGAGTTCCACCTTTCCCGAGATGATCCTCCCTGAGGTGATCATTCCCAAGATGACTCAGTGAAATATATAGGAACCATCAAGAATAGGATGAGGGATATCTTACCTCCCCTTCCTGATCTAACACTACTATCACTTCTTGGGGTAAAATCCGGCCCTCTTTGTTTCCTTAATTAGGAACCAAGTAGCCTGAGCTCAAGCTTGGAGGCCTGATTAGATCCACAACTGGCCCCTGAGCTCAAATTAGATGGTACTGAATTCTTTCCCTTTCTGAGTATTTCACATCCTTTCTTAACTGACTTCGGTTTCCTTTTGCATCTATGTTGAAAAAGATTGACATGAAAAAGTTTGCCCAAATAGCGAAAGGGAAGGGTGGCCCAAGAGTACAACCTCGGCGGCGAAGGGTGTCATCATTAGAGAAAAATGCTCCTAAGATGAGATGCCCTACATCTCGCCCTCCAAGAAGGGAAAACAGGCAGCGAACGCCAATAAGAAGGGATCAATGCTGCCACCCGAGGAATAGAAAAAAGTGCCAGCTACCAAGGCTCCAACCAAGCCCAAGGCGATATCGAGCTGGACAACAACCAAGGCGGCATTCATTTGTCCAACCCCGGGCGAGGGGACCTTGGCTAACCCCGAGATTGCCTTGGGGCCCAATGCCTCCGTCATGGAGAATCTTGGCATGGCGGAGAAGCTCCTCCAAGGGCTCATTTTTTCCAAAAACATGGAGGAGGTGGACAAATTGGACCTCAACCGGGCGGTCACGAAGTTCTTCCATTCTATCAGTCAAGTAAAGCTGGAAGGTCAGGTAGCCGAGCTCTTGGCCAAGAGGCAGCACGCCGCAGATGTAGAGAGGAGGTGGTTGAGCTGAAGGAGAAAGAGGCCCTCGCGAAGGAGTCAACGGTCGAAGAGTTTAAGTCTTAGAACGACTTCTAGGAGGCTGTGGAAAAAGCAGGTTCCATGTACTTCGGCGAGGGCTTCGACTTATGCAAAAAGCATATCAACCTTCTCCATCCCAACCTCGACATCCAAGACCTTTAGATCAACCCTGAGTTGGTTGAGGAGGAAAAGGATGAGCTGGACAACAACCCTCCTCCCTAGTAGGCATGTCAATGTACATTATTTCCCTTTTTTTGGTAATAGCAAGATCAATGTACTGGCGACTTTAATAAGACGTACTTTTTTTTTAATATTGTCTTTTCTTCATGTCTCTCTCTTTAACAACAATGTATTTGTTTCCATTGGCAACATCATTACTAATGAAACTGGCGAGATGAACTTGGCGAACAAAAATTGTTAGGAGAAAGTAACAAGTTTAAATCAACTTAACTAGGCCAATATCGAACTTAATCATGGCACCCAGAACAATCAAGTGAGATACCTTTGGTGAGGTAGATGCCTTAGTTGAATAATTGGAGGATGTAACTCCCAATTATTTTTGCATCTTTTTGGCGAATAAAAAGAAAACTAGGTAGGCGACGTCAACAGATAAAACTGGTAATACAATCATTTAATCTTGACGACAACAATAAGTTGAATTAATCTAATTAAATGGTGAAACTGGCGATGTCCCATTTTGGTGACCTCAATTCTATTGGCGATGATAACAAAATTGAACTGGAGAAATTGGTGATTCTATTAAAATAACCACAATTACATGAAAATTAGCGGCCACTTCACTTTAATCAAGTAAAATTTTTGTGAGGACAAATAACATTGCTTGGACGACTTCCATAATTTGGTGATCAAGAGGATTATTGGTAGTATTTCTTCAAGTGTTCATTCCAGGGGTGAGATAGTGCCTTGCCTCTCATGTCTTCTATCCAATAAGTTCCTGGCCTAGTCACCTTGACAACTCTATAAGGACATTCCCATGTCAGGCCAAGTTTCCCAGCATTAAGTTGCTTTGTAGACAAAGTGATTTTCCTCATGACCAAGTCGCTAGATAGAAATGATTTGTGCTTAACCCTCTTGTTATAGTACTTGGTGACTTGATGCTTGTAGGCAGCTTGGTGCACCTAGGCTCGCTCCCTCCTTTCGGCGAGGAGATCAAGATTAAACCTTAGTTCTGCTTTGTTGTTCTCCTTGTCGAAATTCAATGTTCTGAAGCTAGGCATTCGTATCTCCACTAGTATGACTGACTCTGTCTCATACACCAACGAGTATTGTGTTTCACCTGTAGGGATTCTGCTCATTGTGTGGTAGGCCCATAATACACTCGGAAGATCTTTCGCTCATTCACTTTTGGATTTCTCCAGCCTCGCCTTTAGGTTCCTTAAGATCGTCCTATTAGTGACTTCCACTTGGCCGTTTGCTAGAGGATGACCTGGCGAGGAGAAATGATTGGAGATGGCAAAGTCAGAGAAAAAAAGTTTAAATTCGTCAATGTCGAACTGCTTCGCGTTATCAGAAATGATAACCTTCGGGATCCCAAATCGGCAAACGATGCTCCTCCAAACAAAATTTTGGGTATTTCTTTTAGTGATTTTGGCGAAAGATCCGCCTCTATCCACTCCGTGAAGTAGTCTATGGCGACAATCAAGAATTTTCTCTATAAATGAGCTTGAAGTAGAGGTCCAAGCACATATATCCCCTATTGGGCAAATGGCCATGAATGGTCATTGGGACCATATCGGTAGGGGGAGACGACTAACCAGAGCGAACCTCTGACATTTATCACTTTCTAGTGTATGCCATTACATCTTGTTCCAT
>BRYF01000004.1:8980000-8987500 GCA_030159135.1 Actinidia polygama | reverse complement strand
CTTTCCTCACGTAATCACTTTTTTTGTGTGAATAATTATTTTGGTCACCTATTGATTTCAGATAAATTGGGTGACGAAATATATTTTCTCACGCAAAATAAATGCATTAGGTGATGAAATAAATTTTTTCACCCAAACACTTACCTTTTGTGAGAAAATAAATTCGTCACCTATTCGTTTCAAATAGTTTTGGTGACAAAATAAGTTTTCTCATGCAATCAATTTCCTTTTGTGAGAAAATTTTTCCATTGCCTATTGGTTTCAAGTTTTTAGCGCTTCACAATGAAATGGAGGAAAAATATTAGTGATGAAAAAAAATAAGTCGTCACCTAAATTTTTTTTCATCCAATTATTCAGTGACGAAATTTATGTTTTCCTTACTAATGGGCAACATATGGTGATAAAAAAAATCATCACCTTAAATGTTTGTTTTCTCCTAATTGGTGACGAAATGAACTTTTTCTCACAAAATCGGCATCTTTGGTGACGAATTTTACCTACGTCAAGGGCATTTCGTCACTGTTTCGCATTTTTCTTGTAGTGTATGAAGGAAACAAGTCCAACCGGTTGGGCCTATTGTTCAACCTGTTGAAAAAGGCCGCGAAAAACCAAAGTGAACATAGAAGGGTACTTTAGTCCTTTCACTCCAACAACTTCCAAGGCATATATATATGGCGGGAATCCTGGAATTGAAGAGAGCTTTGGATACCAAGAAACGTTATTTTGGGGTGATTTTCCATCCTTAAGGATCCCCCCACTTTCTTACTATTTTGATATATTTTTCTTTTTCAAATTCTTAATTTGAGATTAGATTAGATTAAATTAGGAGTTAGGGATTTAGAGAGGAGAAAAAAAATCACTTGTTTTGAAGTTGAAACTTGTTATTCTTGTTCTAGTTTTGCTATAATTTAAATGGTTGTAAGTTTACTTCAATTTTAATTTAGATTTTGATTATTCTATTGAATTCTCATTCCTATTTCATTCATGTTGTAAAATTACTTTAGTTTAATGGCTAGTGATTCGTGTGTGTTTGAGTTTTTCTCACTCATGGAAAGCTAGATTCATTGGCTTGGTCCAAGAATTGTGCCTTCCTCCAAATCTTAGCATGAATTGACTTCTTCTCTCCCTTTAAATGGTTTCAATGCTTGTTTTAAGGGTATTAATGGTGTTCTTAAGATCAAAACTTAGAGTTGTATACATATTTGATTATTTGTTAATAGGTCCACTTGGAACAAGTAATGCCTTGATCCCTTTCACTTTAGGTGTTTGAATATTGTACAAAGCCATTACCGATCCCACAAACACATCTTAAGATATAAAAAATATTTTCACTGCCAAATCCTCCAACCAACATCATTGTGCCTTGAAATTTTATTGAGTTACATAAAGAAAAAAGAAGTTGAAACGTCTAAGTTAGGAAAAAGACTAGATACTTGAACCATGTCACTTTATATTTATAATTTGCATCTTATTTATATAATTTTTTAAAAATCTCAAAAATAATCATTTTACAATTTCTTCACTTGCAACAAAATTTAATATTGCATTTCAAACTCCACGTGGATATGACCTTAAAGACTTCTAAGTATTATGTTGCATTAATAAGCTACTATGCTTGAGAGCTACCTATAATAATTAGATAGCTTCGGAGCACAACTAGCATCCATCCATTCTTTTGGCTTCAAATAATTAATAAGATTCAAGAGTGCCAAAATATTTTACAAATTTTCTTTCTTACTGACAAAACTATGGTATTTGATATGAAAACCCATAAAACAATCGGATACTAGGACAAGAATAATTGATATGAGTACGTGAAATTTGTAAAATCACTACTGGATATAAGAATAAATCATGTGAATATAAAAAGTTTATGACATGGGAAGTAAGTTGTCAATTGACAATTGTTGTGAGCATTTGTTAATACAAAAATTAAAATTTCATGGGAAAATTTCACTTTACCCTTCACAGTTTGAGTCATCTGCGGATTACCCCCTTGCATTAAAATATTATCACATAACTCTTTGTAGTTTGTAAATTAAAATGCACCTGAAGAACAAGATTCAATTTCTGTATAACCGAGTGAAATGCACTTAAGTGGTAATTACTCACATATGGCCTAAACCCGGAGGGAGCCAAGTGAAATTTGCCCAAGTTCTTTTGTGACTTTTGTCTACACACCTTGCACTGCCACCTCATTTCCATTTCCTTTTTAATACTAGCAAATTGCTTAAGATAATGCCACTGGGACCCACTAGTGACGTCACTTATCCAATTAAATATGACGCAATATATTTCAAATATTGTGAAAAGATGGAGAGAGAGATGGCTGATAAGATTGTGACGAAACCCTACCCCGGCACAGGACAGTTTGGGGCTGAGACTGGACACTACAGGGGTCCAAATCCAAGGGCGATACGGTCATTCCATTACCGAAGAAATCTGTGAAGCAGATGATGGTTTTATTCTTTAAATCCTTAGCAAATAAGTACAAGAACAAGCCCAAGGTCAGTCCGGGTGCTGGTTCTGCTTCATCCAGTATACTACTTAATACTATACCTATATATATATGTGCACACACGTATTTTTCTTCTTGGATACGAAGTGGCCAATCACTCCATCTATTAGTGCGTGGCTTTGCATTGTACAACACAAAACAAAAATTCCAATGAATGCAAGGCTTCTATGTTTATAATTTTTTAGTTTGAAATACGTGTGTGTATATATAGTATTATATTTATCCATTCTTATGAGTGATATTACAATATTGATAAAATTCAAGTGTGACAGTTTATTATTATCTAACAAATTTTACAAACTTATCTTACTCACTATCAAACTATGCCATTTGAAATGAAAGCCAATTAATCAACACGATAAGAATAATTGCTATGCGAAAGAAAAATTAATTTACTAACATAAGATTGGTCCGCCAAATTTTGAAGTCTCTTAGCTTTTATCAATTTTTGAGTTGGGTCAATTCATTCATCCCGATTTTAATTTGGCACTCCGTTAGTAGACGGTGAGATTAGTCCTCCAAATTAATCGGTCTTGGGTCAGATATCGAATTATAAAAAAAACAGAGTAAAACCGCCGAAACTCCTTCGCTCCAAGTCCCCAGTACTTCCACTTCCTCCATGATGAGAACGAAAAATACAGAGCAAATTTAAAAGCATCCAAAACGACGATTTTGGGTTTGTCTTTTTCAATGCACCCACCCACCCACCCACCCAATTGGCAATGAAATGTGAAAAGAATTAAATGCCCCCCTACCCCCAAAAAAAACAAAGGTAAGGAATTACTCGTCTTTTAAGAGATGATTTTTTATGGCCAAATTAACTTCGTTTCACGTGGCTTTGGTCATGTTTTAGTAATCACCACACAACTCCCTATTTGTTTGTGAATTGAAGTGTATAATATTATTTTTCATCTAAAATAACAACAAGAAGTGCATTCACTCGTCTATAAAAAGTGTACCTAGTTTTTAAGACAAAACAACATGATAAAATTTTTAAATTTAAAAAAATACAATTATTCTCTTTTCTTCCTCTTAGCATTGTTTCCCTCATCTAATGTCTTCACCACCAGCCTCTCTCTTCTCTTGCCACCTACACACGGCCAATTGCTTCCTTCCGTCCCTCAACTACCACATAAATATACGTGTTTATATATATATATAGGGGACGGATTCGGGGACACAAGTTTTGACACAATTTTAGACACTCCATCCTGACCCTTGAAATCAAGGGCTGAGATTACAATGGAGTAAAGGTTTTTAAAGTGTTCCTGAACTTTATTAAAACTACGTCGTTTTAATAACACTGAAATTTTACTCCATTGTAATCTCAGCCCTTGATAGGGCTGATTTCAAGGGTTAGAATGGAATGTCTAAAATTGTATCAAAATTTGTGTCCCTTGATTCGGCCCCATATATATATATATATGTGTGTGTGTGAATATTAACATCAATCATATTAACATCAACGTGTGTGTATATATATATATATATATGTGTGTGTGAATATTAACATCAATCATATTAACATCAACGTGTTATGTTAAGAGATTTCAAATGTGCACTTCAATCATAAATTATGTGGTGATTTCGAAATATTAAAAGGTAGTTCATATGTAGTTTAAACTACAAGGAAAAGTGAGATTTGCCCATTTTTAAAAATTGCTTAAGAAAAGGGAGAAACTAAATGAGGCGTGGAGGCCTGACTAGGATTACGAGTGAAAAGTGCAATTATGTTCATACAACTTGTTATATGGTTGAAAGTTACCTATCTTCTTATTCATTAAAATCATAAAATGAGCCACATTTAAAAATTTAGATCCCTAATTTCAACCAATCAAGTGA
Organism: Actinidia polygama; assembly: GCA_030159135.1. Lineage (NCBI taxonomy): Eukaryota > Viridiplantae > Streptophyta > Magnoliopsida > Ericales > Actinidiaceae > Actinidia > Actinidia polygama. The sequence continues at coordinate 8,983,140 of BRYF01000004.1, read as the reverse complement.
AAGTGGTCGCCCGAGGGGGGAGAGGTGGTCGCCGTCTCTCTCTCTCTCTTCGGACGAGAATAATTTGGGTGGGGCTGAAAGTGGGTTTTCAAATTTTTGCTTTTGGCTTTTCAAATTTTTAGAGATTTTTTTTAAACGACGTGTTTTTCTATTTTCGGTAAACAATTCGGTAAAAGCATCGGTAAAAGTATACTTACCCAAAAATAGGACTTGAGAGAAACTTTTTGGATCCAAATAGAATCACCAATGATGATATGCCCTTAAAAAAGTTAATTTGTTTAAAAAAGACCAATAATACAAAATGGAAGAGCAATGATAGGTACCCACCAAAAAATAGGTGTGTATAAGACACATTCACTTTTTGTATCTCACAAACACAGTGAGGTCCGTCCTAATTAGGATTTATAAAAAATTATAATTAGTGCAAGTCCCACTTTATTTGTAAGATACATTTTTAGGTGTGTAGTACCTATCATATTTTTCTTAGTAGAACGTTACATTTTTCGTTATGAATGGGCTTCCTTGTAAAGGGAAGAGCGAAATACGTCAATTGGTGTGGCTTTGTTTTCTCATTATTTGGGAAATCCAGATGACTCTCTCTCTCTCTCTCGGGGTCAAGTGCTGTGCTTTTGGCTCCCTCTCTCTCTCTACATTCTCCAGAATGGTCGCTTTTGGCTCTCTCTCTACACTCCCCAGAATGGTCAAGTGGTGTGCTTTGTTTTCTCATTAGTTGGGAATTCCAGATCTCTCTCCCTCTCATCATGAAAGTCTTTCGATATCAGCCTCACTAAATTTGAATCATATAATTCAAAACTTATAATTTTTATTTAATTGGTCACTTTATAAAAAATAACTACATTAGCATCTTTATTATAAAAAAAATAGATTCAAAATAAATAGTGTTTAATCAAATATGATTATGAACTGTAACAATATTAAATTTATAAATTATTTTAACTAATATGATGTAAACACATTTTAAAATTTTAATAGCTAAATTATTTAAACGACCCTTTTAAACGGATGCCGATGCTCTTACTAAACACAAAAAAAAAAAAAAATTGGTCACACTTACAATGTTTAAAAACTCCTTATTGTACCATATCTTATACTATTATTTATGCCAAACTATCTATAGGGCTGCCTCCTCTACGATTTTCTAAACATAATATATTTAAATAGTGAGACTTCTATATTAATAGATCTTGAGTTAATTTATTTGTTAATTAATCAGATTCTTTTTTGGATAATTTTTAATATTATACCCTCCAACTTTCACCTGAATTTTACTTTTGTCTCTCACATTTTAATTTGAACGTATTAAACTCTGAACTTTAAAAACGTTTGCAATGTAGACCCTCCATCCACATCCGTTAGGATTTGTCGACTGGAATAGCTATGTGCAGTGCACATGACCACATTAGTTTTTGAGATTTTCTCATATTTAGTGATTTTTTTACCCATGTAATCAAATTTTTATATTTTTCCTGCTCCTTTTGACAAGAGCAGTCTAAAAATATAAAATATTTTATTTAATTTGGATAAAATTTCACTAAAGTCGGAAAAAAATATATTTTTATCCCTAAAAAATATAAAAAACTATTTTTGTCTTTTTTAAATGTTAAGTGTATAGCACATGGCTATTTCTGTCCCCACATTCTAACGGATGCAGAGGGATTGTCAACATTGCAACCGTCTCCTATGTTTAGGGTTAAATATATTTAAATTGAAATGCAAGAGTCGAAAGTGAAATCTGGTAAAAGTTTGAGGATATAAAATGAAAATTACCCTTCTTTTTATTACAAATTTGTTTTCATTTTGACTGCATGCTTGTAATATATGTCAAATTGGATTGTAATATATATATATATTAGAAATTCATATTGTAATGCACCTCTTCTTTTCAAATTTTTTCGTTTACTCAATATGTTTTCACCCCTAAGTTAAAATTCTTACTCCGTTTACAGTTACTAAGTAAACAATTTTAAATTTTAAAATCCTATTTTGAAATAGTAAAACTATACACAGGTTAAAAACTAAATCATACCAAAACAGGTTTTGCGTTTATAAATAGTGGAGTGTGTGCATGCGTGCCTTCATATGACTGATATGATTGGATTAGGCTAAGTTCCAGAAGAAGGTAATGTTTTTTCATCTTTTGCTCTTTTGATTTCTGATGTACCCAAAAAAAAAAGTACAGGGTTTAGAGGTTCTGTACTATTAAAATTCTGTTGTTTCAAAAATTGTATTTGCTACTCTTATTACGTAAACTACAGTGTTATAATCTCTGTATGCTTCTCATTACGTTTTGTACTTCTATCACCTATGTTGACAAAAAAATAATTGATTCTTTTTTCTTTCTTTGCAGGATCAAAAATTGTTTTCCTTACCCAAACAAAAGCTGTGAATCAGTAGGGGTAAAGTTGAGGTAGCTGATTATCCAACTTTCTATATATTTTATGTTGGGGCAAAAGAAAAAAAATTGTTGAATTAGGAAACGATATACTGATTTGATTATTCTCTTAGTACTTATTTGTATTCTAAAATACCATAAATATTTATTACTTTCTTTCTATTTATAATAGTAATACATCTTAATGATTACGTGAAACATTTAGTGGATTACGTATTTTCATTTTCTGTATTTGTGTTTACTTAAATGCAATGCTATTTAGCTAGGGGATTTTCAGGGGAAAAAAAAAATAAAAATCAATGTATTTGTTTTTGGAAAACATTTTCAACTTTTTTGTATCTCTGTTCACCCAGTTTGGTTGTTATTTTCAAACTTAATTTTCTAAACTTTTTTAGGAACCATTTTAAAAAACAAGAACATCATAATTTTCCTATCTTATTCATTTTTTTTTAGTGGAAACGAGTTTTTGGAATTTTCATACCTTATTCATTTTTTTTAGTGGAAACGAGTTTTTGGAATGTAAACATCTTTTTGATTCCTACCTACTAGTGTGTTCTTTTCAAAAATAATACTTGAAAACAAATTTTATAAAACTATCAATCAAATCAAATCGTTGTGTTTTATAAAACAACCAAAGGAACCAGGAAAAAAAGAACCATGTCTTTTTCCACAAAAGACAAAAAAGAAAAAAATAGTTACAAATATCAGTTTTTTTAGGTGATTGTTT
>BRYF01000004.1:8940000-8942500 GCA_030159135.1 Actinidia polygama | reverse complement strand
CACTCAAATTGCTCCAGGAGGTGAACCTAGAAGCCAGAAGATGAAGAGTTTGCACTTTAGGGGCCAAATTGTTGAATTCAGAAACTTCAGGAGCCAAATTGAAGAAATCAGAAACTCTAGAGGCCTAATTGAAAAAATTAGAAACTCCAGGGACCAAATTGCAGAAATCAGAAACTCCAAGGGTCAAATTGCAGAAATTAGAGACTCTAGGGGTCAAATTGTAGAAATCAGAAACTTCAGGGGCAAAATTGTAATTTACCACAGCAGTATATATGACGTGGCACTAGGGCTGACGTGGCAGATGATGTGGCAGTGCTGGCGTGGCAGATGACGCGACAGTGCTGGCGTGGCAGATGACGTGGCCACGGATGCTGGTGTGTCAGGTGACGACGTGGCAGATCACAGAAATCAGGCTGACGTCACAGAATCATCGGGATGACATCATAGAAAAATAGGGCTGACGTCACCTGGCGCGTGTGGAACGCGTGCTGGCGCGTGGGAGCACGTGGAGGCACGTGCTGGCAGGTTGCGAGTGGATCTGACTCGCGGTTTGTTCGGGGGGCGCGTGGGGGCGCGTGAGGTGTCCGAAGGCGGTGTTTCTTGCTTCTCTGAGTTCAGAATTTCACGAGGAACACAATAGTGTGTTCAAATATCAGATCCGAACATAATTTCGTTCAACAGAAAATAGAACAGGTTGCGAAATCAAAGATAGAAAAGAAAAGAAAAAAAAGAAAAAATCGAAGAACAGAGTTAGAGAACCATGGCTCTGATACCATGTTAGAATAATATACGTATATATATATATATATATGTATATATATATTTATGTATATATATATGTTGAGAGTAGAGAAAGAGAGAAGGAAGAGAACTTTGATTATAGTAGAATGAATTAGGTTACAAAGAAAGAAAAGAGAGTTTATATAGACTAACTAGGTTAGGGTAAAATGACTAAAAGACCCCTAGGGTATATACATCAATAGAGTGAATGCAACTCTATAACTTGAAACTCCAACCCACAGAATCAGATTATAGTCAGAACTCACAAATTGAATTAGAAGGAAATCCTCTGAAAATCGAAATCCATCCACTTTTTAGTATTTATTCAGCTGGGTTTCAATCGCTTAACAAAATTTTCCAATTTTTTCTTGCAAATTCATGACCAAATCGACATAAAGAACACAAGTTGAATTCATAGTCCTGTCTGAATTCTTTTGTATTCGGACAAGGTATTAATATGGCATGAAAAAATAACTTATAAAGTTAAATTAACTAACGTTTGACCTAATTTTGTTGATTTAGTTTGCCAATTTTTTTGTCTTTACTAAACTTTTTTCTCCGTTTGTTAATTTTTTTTTACTTTTTTCAACTCCTCTCTCAAAATGTCAAGATTTTTATCAAATTTGAAACAAGGTTTGCTAAAGACAAAAATTAATTTATTATCGAGTTAAAAATAAAACTCTTTTGCCTTTAGTAAACGTTTTCAAATTAAATCAAAATATTTACATTATCAGATTTGTCTCAATAGAAATTTAGAAAAGAAAGGCTTAAATTTTATTTCTCAAAGAACTCTAAATATATAATACAATGTAGGACTAAATTAGGAAAGAGAATAAAGGAAAATAAAGAAAAATAAAGAGAAGATCATTTAGAGAATAAATTATTGTCAACATGACCTATTATAAATTAAGGAATCTTCCTAATTAGATTAAGGAATGAATCTTCTAATTCCAACACTCCCCCTCAAGCTGAGGCGAAGATATCGACGAGCCCCAACTTGACAAGAGATGAATGCAGCAATGAAGGTTCAATAGACTACACAGATGGGCCACATCTAACCGATGTTAAAAAAAATTCAACACGCTCCCGCACGTGTGGCACACGCCAAACACGCGAATTACGGATATAGGAAAACGTGAGAACCACCGATGTGAAAAAATTCAACACGCCCCCGCACGTGTGGCATACGCCAAACACGCGAATTACGGACATAGGAAAACGCGAGAACAAACATGGTTGTACTGTGACTGCCTAGGACGTGAGGTTGCGACTGCACGAGGGTGACTTTCTGCACAAGGGAGAGTGCTGGTTCAAGGCCCGGACAATATTCTGGCGACGGAAGAGCCGCCGCCAGCGGCGGAAGTGGAGGAGGATGACCAAGAGCAACTGGCTTTGATACCAAATAGAATTTAGAAAGGCTTAATTTTATTACTAAACATCTTCTCAATATATAATACAACCAATAACCTAAGTAAGGAAAGTTAATAAAGGAAAACAAAGAGAAGATCATTTAGAGAATAAACTATGGTCAACATGACCTATTATAAATAACTAAATTAAGGAATTTTCCTAATTAGATTAAGGAATGAATCTTCTAATTCCAACACTCCCCCTCAAGCTGAGGCGAAGATATCGACGAGCCCCAACTTGACAAGAGATGATTGCAGCAATGAAGGTCCAATAGACTGCACAGATGGGCCACATCTAACCGATGTAAAAA
>BRYF01000004.1:8922500-8925000 GCA_030159135.1 Actinidia polygama | reverse complement strand
GACATTCTGTCTAGAGGACTGTGAGAGCTCCATTCAATATCATTTTTAAACAACATAAAAGAATTAGAACTTCTTAAATGGAAAAAATATCAATAGTATCTTTATATTATTTGTTTAACTTCCATTTTAAAACTAATATAAAATAATAAAATTCAATTTATTCTCATCAATTATATTCATGTTATTCGGTTTTCCAAAATTGTTGTCCGAAATTGCTCTCTAACTTATTTTTTACAATTCGTTTGCTCGTTATTCATATTACATTTTTAATTTTTTAGCACCGTACATCGCATTGCTAGTTTAATTAAAACAAAGGGTAACTCTGCCAATATTGTTGAAAAAAAATTAAGAAAAAGGGGGACCTTTTTGTCTATTGTATCTAGAATTTTAATGACTACAAATTGATGGTAATAGGGTCAGTCGGTAAATCACCAAAAAAAATATTATTTTCCTTTGCCACTGGTGTTGTGGGCATGACTTTGGGCCGGAATAATCTGGCCTTTAAATTTTGGGGCCCTGGGCTAGACGAAGTAATGGACTTCACATGTGCAATCTGGTCATTTTCTCGTGTGTTTGATCAGTTTGTCATTACAGCATGTATGGAGAATAATGTAAAAACCTCAATTGTTTGACCATGGAAACAAATTAAATTATATAGTTTTAATTATATTATTTTAAAATTTTATAATTTTAATTAAGTAACAATTTAAATTATTAGTTAATCTAGTGTACCTAGGGCTAACGAAATCAAATGGTTCCTACCCAAAATGAACGGAAACGACTTCGTATAGTGCTCCCTTTTAAACCCTAATTGAACTAATTAACAAGACAAAAAAAAAAGAGTTTTGAATTTTGTATTTATTTAAAGAGACCAAAATTTTATACCATTTTGAAATGAGAGTAGTTCGATTAGGGTTTTAAAAAAAAAAAAACCCTATATATATGACGTGGTTTCAATGCATTTTGGGTGTGAATAAGTTGATTCTATTAACCCAAGGTAGATGGAGACTAACGAATAGTTTAAATTGTTATCAAATTGAAACTACATGATTTGATTTGTTATAATTGAAATTATAGGATTTAATTATTCCCATAGTCAAACTCTAGTAATTTTTACGTAATTATCTCCCGTATTATAGTATCTTAGGACATAAGTCGTAGGGGGCTAAGGCTAGGGGTGACTATCGTGTCGTGTCAGGTAGTTTTCGTATCATGTCATTTTATGTTCGTGTCAAAGAACCCCCAACCCTAACCCAATCTGCTTACTTAATGTGTAATATTTTTTCAACTCTAACCCAACATACTAATAACCGTGTCAACCCGAATTTGCCACACTTAAATTTAAATAATCTATTTTGGTTTTAAATATTAGCAAAAAATAAAATAAAAAACTTCCTTAATTCATTAACCATTCTAAATTTCAATTCTTCCACAATCAATATAAATTACAAAACAAGTTCCAAGTCTAATAGTAAATAATAGTAACAACAGTTAATAAACCACAGCAACCATTACAAAAAACTTTTCAACAACAAAAAAATACAGAGCAACAACCCTAACAAGCCTAGCAGAAAAGCAAATTATTTAATAATAGTGTCAAAATAGGTCATCTGTGGATTATCGTGTTTAACCCTAACCCAACCTATTTAATAAACGTGTTATCATGTAGTGTAATTTTTGTTTCTGTTAGCCCGAAAGGCAACCCAAGAGGGGGGTGAATTATTTTTTTTTAAAACAATTAAAATTAAAATTAATTAAAAATTAATCTAATCAATGAAACACTAAATCAAGATGTATGCAATGCAATATAGGCAAGAATAAAGTAAAAGTAAGTAACAAGAAAGCACACCAAGATTTACCGATGTTGAACCACAACATGTCGTCTAGTCTTCTCCAAGACCTCCTCGAAGTATTTTTCCACCATGCAATCAACAATTACAAGTAGGGGCTAATGTACCAAGTGTTCAACTCACTTTTACACAAGTAATTTTGTCCAAGATCCACTCAAACTTACAAGTGTTTTACTTACACAAGAGAACACTCAAACTATCACCAAGTGTTTTGCTTTCACAAGAGAAACACTCAAACTCACATAAAGTATTTTTGTCCAATCTACACTCAAACTTACAAGTTTACAAGTGTATGAAGGTTACACAAGTTGAAAATAAACTCTCTAAGAAGAGTAAATAAGTGTGGAATAACTCAACTTTGAGAACAATGAAACTTTTTCAGAGAATGACAAATTTGGAACTTTTTGATGATCAATCCATGTAATAACCTTGTATCTCTAGTGTAAATATTGTTTGGAGACTTGTATATAATGCCCTGAAGTTGATTTGTCCATTGGAGGTAGTTAGAGGTCATTTAATACTTGATTCAAACCTTACAACGTTCAAAAAATATAGCCGTTCGCCCAGGTGTCGATACCTAATTTTTATGTGTCGACACTTTAAACCCATGTGTCGATATCTGCGCTTCATGTGTCGACACCTTAAACCTA
>BRYF01000004.1:8907500-8915000 GCA_030159135.1 Actinidia polygama | reverse complement strand
CTCATTTGTCTTTACTTGTGTATACCCTAATTTCTCATTATATATATGTGTTATATTTTGGTGGCTATGTTTAGAGACATAAGAAGAGGAATACGGAGAGGCTGAAATAGAGAGAGATTGAGAGAAAGAGAGGTAAATGGAGTGTGATTCCTCTCCCTTTGTACTCATTATAAAACCATTGATAATGGATTTGATTTATCTCCCCGTGGGTGAAGGCATAGAGGCCGAACCACGTATTTGCTTGTGTTATTGACTTTTGTGGTGTGTGTTTTGATTTGGTTTAGTGCTGATGAAAGGTAAGTGACCCAACAGTGGTATTGGAGCAAGATTGGAACTCTTAGTGAATTTTGTCCTGAATTCGAAAGTGTTTAGAACTGGGTTTTGTGAGCACCAATAGATCTCATCGATACGAGTTCACATGTGAAAACCGCGTTGAAAATAGACACCAAACGAGCACTCTAGAGCAATTTAAAGCTTTTTGTGAGTTAAACAGAGCCTTGGCGTAGGAACAAGGAAAAGATGACTAAAGTCACACTTCAGGACCTTGAAGTTTCAAAAATTATAGTTTAGTTTCTGAAGTTAATGATTTTTATAGTTTGGTTCATAGCGTTTATGATTTTGATAGTATGGTCCCTGGGATTTCTTATTTTGATAGTTTAGTACTTCCTAAAGTTTTTTAGTTTTCCGAATCCATCCACAAGGTCATTTTTGGGTATTTTGCTTTTAATTGGAAGAACTAAGAAACGAAGAACAATTCAGGGGCTATGATCATGCTTTCAACCACGAATTATGCAATGTGGAAGCCACGGATGAAAGAAATTTTATTCTGCAAGAATTAGTTCGATCCTTTGGAGAATAAGGGGTCAAACTAGGTGAAACGAAAGATGAGGATTGGAAGAAGATGAATCAAAAGACCATTGGACAGATCAGATAGTGGATTGGATATGAGGTATTCCATTCACACAAGCTATGGACTAAGTTGAAGACGATGTATCAGGCGAAGACATCTTGTAACAAAGCTTTATTGATCAGAAGGCTAGTGAATTTAAAGCTTCAGAGTGAGACTTTAGTGGAAGAGCACACCAGTGAGTTCCAGAATTTGGTCAATCAGTTGACCAGTGTTGATTTGAAATACGAGGATGAGACGCATGCTCTACTCCTTCTGAGTTCTTTGCTAGATAGTTGGAAGATATTGGTGGTTTCTCTCAGCAACTCAACACCAAATGGGAAGTTGACCATGAGTACGGTCAAGGATGGAATTTTTAATGAAGAGGCATGGAGGAGATAGATGGGCACGATAGATTGGAGTGAGTCACAAGCCCAGTCTCGGAAGGAAGCAACAAGGACAAAGGTTATGGTTAATTAAGGGATACCAGTAGAGGACGACCAAGGTCCAAGTCTAGGGGTCGTACCTTTACTTAGTTTCATTACAATCAGGAGGGGTATATCAAAAGGAATGTCCAAAGCTCAAAGCAGAATGTGGGAGTGATCAGTCTTCAGAGACAGCAGCAGTAGTGATCATTGGGTATGAGAGTGATATTCTTTTAGCTGCATGAAATGAAAGATTAGATTGGGTTCTCTTGTTGGGAGAGAGTTTTCTTCAAGGGTCCGCCCGTGGGCTCACGTAAGGCCTCATCCATTTGGAGAGAAATCACTTAGGTCCGCATCTATATTGTCTTGGCCCAATATACACTATTTGGAACTTATACCCACTTAAAAGGCTAAGTCTTATAAGTGGTGAGTCCATCTAATGTATATTAAGAGTCAACTATTTTTTTAATTATCCGATGTGAGACTTATTCTTCACACATGTTCTCAACAATCTCCCCCTCATGTGTGAACGATGCATTGGCCTTACTCCCCCCCCTTGAATTTGATTTTTATTTTGATCATCCAAGCTCTCCTTTAATCCTTGATCTATTATGTTCCAACGCCAAACCCAGGCTTCTTCACCATACTCACTTCATCGAGAGCCATCCACCATTACTCCATTGATGGCCACCTTGTCGCAGGCCACACATGCTTTGCGCACCTTGCTCCATCGAGAGTAACCTTGGATTTCTTCCGCTCCGTCAAGAGTCTCTTACAAGACCATAATATCGGGGTGTTACCGCCAATATATCGCTAACCATCGGCTTTGATACCATTTATTGAGAGAGAGTTTGCTTCAAGGGTCCGCCCGTGGGCTCACGTAAGGCCCAATCCATTTGAAGAGAAATGGCATAGGTCCGCATTTACATCGTCTTGGCCCAATATACACTGTTTGAAACTCATACCCACTTAAAAGGCTAAGTATTATAAATTGTGGGTCCATCCAATATATATTAAGAGTCAACTCTTTTTTTAATTATCCGATGTGTGACTTATTCTTCACACTTAGAAATGCTTAATTTTATTACTAAACATTTCCCAATATGTAATACAACCTATAACCTAAGTAAGAATATTTAATAAAGGAGAATAAAGAAAAAATAAGAGAATAAATTATGGTCAACACGACCTATTATAAATGATTAAATTAAGTAAATTTCCTAATTAGATTAAGAAAAGAATCTCATAATTCCAACACTCCCCCTCAAGCTAAGGTGAAGATATCGATGAGTCTCATCTTGACAAGAGATGATTGCAGCAGTAAGGGTCCAGTAGACAACACAGAGGAACTACATCTCACCGATGTGAAAAAATTTAACACGCCCCCGCACGTGTGGCACACGCCAAACACGCAGATTATGGACATAGGGAAACACGAGAATATACATGGTTGTGTTGCGATTGCTTGAGACGTGAGGATGAGGGTGAGGCTGTGCGAGGGTAACTTTCTACGCAAGGGGGAGTGCTAGATTCAAGGATCAGACAATATTCCGGCGATGGATGAGCCGCTGCCGTCGGCGAAAGCGAAAGAGGCTGACCAAGAGCAATATGGCTCTGATACCAAGTTGAAACTTAGAAAGTAAAATTTTGCATTGGTGCCACCCCACTTTATATCACATCTTATACTTAGCATTTACCACCCCACTTTATATCACATCTTATACTTAGCATTTACTTACATTAAAGTTACACCGCATCAAAATTAAATATATATTTTGTTTACTATTCAATTTTGAATAAAGTATCTAGAATACTTTTTTAATAAATATTTTTAAAAAGAAAAAACATCCCTGTCGAACTAGTTAGAAAAATAAGAATTCGTTTGTTTGGGTAGAAGATATTTTCCGTAGGTATGGTATTTGATCACACCCACGGGTTTTGGGTTTAGTTTTCGTAGATACTTTGTATACACCTTTGTATGCTTATGAATAATAATAAGATCTACTCTATAGTGCATCAGTAGGTCTTTTAGCAAGAATAACTTTTGTATAACGCAATCGACATAACATAATTATATGTTTTTGTATTAGTTTCAAAATACTCTTTTAATATGTAATTTTTAAATGCAATATTTAAAAGTTAAAAACTTCTATATGTTAAAAATTAATTCAAAGATAAGTTAACAAATTTATTGGGAATCATAAGTTGAATGAAATTATTTATCTAGTGTACAAAACGTAATTTATTAATTAAAATAATTCAAAATAAAAAATACCTAATATAACATATTTGTAGAAACAATGATTTTATGTAGTGTGTACTTTTCTAAGTTTTGTTTTTCTTCATAAACGGTCAAAATAGTTTGCAAACAAAATAGCCTTGGGTTTTGAAAAATTGACTATCATTATTGGAAATGCTCTTTCGGCTTACCACGAGTATGGGCTCCTCGGATTTCATTTTTGATGAATAAGCCCTTGTGTTATTCCGGATGGCAAATCGAGAGGAAAAGTGAATAGGTTTGTAATTAAATTGCTTAATTAAAATTATCATAATTAAAATTTTTAAATTAGTTACTCCTTAATAAAATACTTGCAATGTTAAATATGACAATATCAAAGTGTATGAGCAAGTATACAATGTAATGCGAAAGCTTAAAGGAATTTAAGGAATAGAGAGTGCAAACAATGATTTATAATGGTTCGGTCAAATGTTCCCTACGTCCACTCTCCAAGTCTTCCTTGTGATTTCACCATCTCCTCAAACTTGTGGGTGCTTGAAAATATTTACAACCACTAGAGAACCTTTAGTCTTCAAGAAAATACCCTCTCTTGTAATACAACCACTAGAGAGCCTATAGTGATCAAGAAAATGCCTTCTCTTGGAATACAATTAATTACACAATGTGATTCTCTCAAATTAATAAAGAATGTAGTAATGAAAGCTTACAAACACTCTAGTTTGAATAATAAATACAATCAAGGATCTCAAGAGTGAATTTTCTTCTTTTGATCTAATAAATATAGCTCAAATAGAATGATCAAAGGATTGGAGTATTTAATAGAGGAGTATAAATAATTTATAGTACTTTTATATATTTTCAATAATTCCAATAGTTGTATTTATAGTCAGAATATCATTTTTTTTGTGAAAATGGTAATAGAGTCATTGGAATTCAAACTAGGCCGTTAGATCATGATTTAGAGCATCCAGATCTATTTTTTGTAACTCCAGTCAATTTCAATCGGCCAAATTTTTTCGGCTGACAGACCATGCTTTAGTAAAATAGTCGTAACTTTTTTGTTACTTGAAATATTTACACACCGTTTGTTGTATTAAAAACTGGACTTTTGGACTTGTGAAACCTAAGATAATCCCATTTGAAGTTGACCCATCTTAACTACAAATTTTTTAGAAATACAATTTGAAAGTGCATTACTTCTTTTGTCATAACTTTTTTAATACTTGGAGATAATATCAGTTCCATTGGAAATTTAACATCTGTGGCTTGATTTTAGACTCAAACATTTATGTATTTGGATCTTTGAAGCTTTTGATAACTCTATTTGAAGTTGGCTCAAGTTTCTTATAAATATTTCTTGAAGCTATTCTTAGGCATTCCTTAAACAATAAACTTATGAGAGGTCAAAATAAGTTTTTTGCATGATTGAATACTTCTATCAAGTCTAATAGCACATATACATCATTTATGACTTGTGAGAATAAACGGAATGATATTCTAATAAGAATTGAATCTTGTTTAAGCTCACTTTTATGATTTGTGCATATTCAAGACTTGTGAACATTCAATATAAAAGTAATGTGATGCTATTATGAAACCAATACTTTGAGCAAGTCATTATACATGAATAAGACTTGTGTGAATACTCAAATGGCTCAAAGTAAGTGTATATCAAAATATAACTATGCAGGTTGTTGTTTCTCAAGGTTTATAAAAATAAGTGAGATATGTAAATTTAGTTTTACTTGTTTTTAACCACTTACATTACTTCCAATAGTATAACTACCATAATGTAGGCTTAGGGAAGTAATCAAATAATTCACAACTTGTATAATGCACCACTTAGCATATAAGAGCCAAACAAGCAATGTGCAAGTGCATGAAATATTCAAACCTATCAATTGATTTCTAAGTTCAATGTGCAAGATACAAGCAAGCATAAAATACATAATTGAACTTTCGAAACAAGGTTTCAAGTCGCAATATAGTTTTATACAAAATATAGCATGTTGACTTGAATATATGAAATTTTATTTTCAAGAGAATAAAACACATAAGTGTGGGAAAAATATATTTCATGAAGTGCAATCAAGTTATCTAATATATATAACATTTAGCATGAGAGAGAATCTATGCATTGCTAGAGGCAAGTCTAAAATAAGGATGTATATGATATAGCATATAGAGATGTTCAAGCAATGTGTTCTAAATTTAGAAAATAAAATATAGACAAGTGTAACAAACATAGCTAAACATGAGAAACATGAATTCAAGTCACTAAACAAAATTATGCAAGATTAGTATATTGACTTGAATATGATGAAAATATATTTTCATGATAATGAACTATATAAGTGTAGAAAATAATTTTCATGAAATGTGTACAAGTTCTCTAAGGAATACAACATTTGGCATATAAAAACTTGTACAATGGAAGAACTAATGTCTAAATAATAATACACACAATATCAAGCACATAGACTAGTTCAAACATGATGTATTCAATGAATTGATACATATGGATTAATAAGTAAAGCATACAATTCATGAATCACGATACACACCAAATCAAATCACGTATACAAGATATACAAGTATGAGTATGATGCATGGAGATTTGATGTATGCAAGCCAGTTCTCTAGAGAATACTCAACTTAGCATGTGAGAGAACTTGTTACAATCTATATAAAAATAGGTCTATATATAATGTAGATAAGCTAAAGTATATAGACCACTTCTAACAATTTATTTATTGAGTTAAAATAGATATATCACCATGTATAGCATGCAAATCAATAAACACAACACAACACATCACTAACAATTTATTTATTGAGTTAAAATAGATATATCACCATGTATAGCATGCAAATCAATAAACGCAACACATCACCAAATGCATCTAGTATATATGCATTAATAAGATAGATATTGTTATTAAGAGTATAATACATATGTACATTTTGTATCAAATAGCATCATGTTAATAGCTTAATATATTAATATTAAGCCTATTCACGATATAAGCTTGATGCCATTAAACATCATCAAAATAAACATTGAACCAACACCTTGCAATATTACCTTTCATCAATAACTAATCAAAAATTTTCAAAACCAACAAATAACAAAATCGTTGACTATGCACACACTAAAAGACCATACACATCTTCTTCAATAGAAATCTCCACAAGTTGCTGGTGAACAAAATGCTCTTACAGTCTTACCATGTGTATGGGCTCCTCGAATTTCAGTTTCGATCAATAAGCCCTTGCAATATTACCTTTCATCAACAACTAATCAAACGTTTCCAAAACCAATAAACAACAAAAACCTATACCATGCACACACCAGAAGACCATACACATTTGCTGGTGAAAGAAATGCTCTTATAGTCTTACAATTTACCCTTATTTTTACTGGAATAATGGAACAAGAATCACATGAAATCTTTCTAGATTATATTGTAAATGATGAATGATGTGGGCGATGGTATTTTAACAAGTGACTAATCATATACATCGAAAATAACATTTTAAGTTTTATCTTTTATGACAACCTGAAACACAAATCTGGATCCCTAATTTTAGGAGATATACTGAACAGTGCTTGGTCTCCTTTTCGTAAGCTAAGATTGAAGAATGATAACCCAAGTTAACCAAAATAAATATTTACTTATTTTACTTTTCCAATGTCACTAATCGTGATAAACTACTGAAAAAGTACACATTTTTAACAAAAATAAAAATTTCATTAAAATTAAAATAATAAAAAATAATTCAATGTACCCCATACTAATTGTGACATCTGTTGAGGCAAAATTGACTTCATCCTCCATAGATTTATTTCAGCTTTGAAACTTTCAGAGACATCACCATCTTGTAGTGGCCCATTGGATTCATTCGCTTTGAATTGTTAGATTGAGAACTGATAAGACGGGAATGAGCCC
>BRYF01000004.1:8857500-8860000 GCA_030159135.1 Actinidia polygama | reverse complement strand
AAACAAAAATCTAGAAAGAAAAAAACAAAAGAACCACCATCCCTTGAAGATGCATAAAGAGCTTAATTTGTCTGGACAAAAAAAATCTCACATTCAATTATCAGGCCAAAAAGTTTCTTACCTTAACACAAAAGTTATATATTGTACAAAGCAGCAACACAATTATACAAAGCAATGCCTCTATGATACATGAAATGCCCAATATTTTTAACACCAATCACATATGGAGACCTCATCTCCTCGACAGAAACAAAAAAAAGGGGGGGAAACAAAATAATGTCACCTAAAATGAGGAATAAAAAATATATCGAACTAATC
The DNA here is from genome assembly GCA_030159135.1 of Actinidia polygama. NCBI lineage: Eukaryota > Viridiplantae > Streptophyta > Magnoliopsida > Ericales > Actinidiaceae > Actinidia > Actinidia polygama. The sequence goes on along the minus strand of BRYF01000004.1, from coordinate 8,859,682 downwards.
AAAAAAATAACCACCACTACTCATCGGACAAGACCAACCAAGACTGTAACTTCTACTTGCCTGTGTCTCTGTGAGGAAGATCGAGCAGAACGACGTCTCTGTCTACGTCTCTAGCGTCCTGTGTTGTTTGCGAGGACTGAGGAAGTGAGGAAGATCGAACGAATGAACTAGGGTTATCTATTTTAAAATCGCCATTTCAAATGGCGCTTTCATTCCATATATACGCTGTATTTAGGAACAGAATAAAAGCGCCATTTGAAATGACGTTTTTATTAAATGCGCCATTTCAAATGGCGCTTTACACAGGTTTGGGAATAAACTTAAATCAGACCCCAGTTTGGGAATTAAGTTAAAAAAAGTTGTTGGTAAGGGAAATTAGCCGACTCAGAATATAGTCAGAACTCACAAATTGAATTAAAAGGAAATCCTCTGGAAATCGAGATGCATCCAATTTTTGGTATTTATTCAGCTGGGTTTCAATCGCTTAACAAAATCTTCCATTTTTTTCTTGCAAATTCATGACCAAATCGACATAAAGAACACAAGTTGAATTCGCAGTTCTGTCCGAATTCTTTTGTATTCAGACAAGGTCTTAATATGGCATGAAAAAATAATTTAAAAAGTTAAATTAACTAACTTTTGACCTAATTTTGTTGATTTAGTTTGCGAGTTTTTTTGTCTTTACTAAACTTTTTTCTCCTTTTGTTAAAATTTTTGTACTTTTTCAGCTCCTCTCTAAAAATGTCAAGATTTTTATCAAATTTGAAATAAGGTTCACTAAAGACAAAAATTAATTTATTAGTCAAGTAAAAAATAAAACTCTTTTTCTTTAGTGAACTTTTTCAAATTAGATCAAAATATTTACATTATCCGATTTAGAAAAAAATATAATTTTTCATTAAATAATTAAAAAAATTTATTAAAAAAAAAAAAACTCTCGAACAAAAGTAAATAACTCGAAAATATTTATAAAAAAACTTTTTTACTGATCAAAAACCTTAAAAGAATTTTAGGTATCACAAACTGGGCCAAATCCCCCTATCAGGTTCACAAATACAATTCATTTCTATTTTCTACCTAGTTGCATGAAGCGTCCAAGTCAATACGTGCATTGACCAAATGCCCACGGCATGGACCCATTAGACTACCAATGGACACATCAAAAGTTCAGTACACGCGAGACTTAGAGCTCAATGGTCCACCTCTGGACGTCATCCATCATGACTTTTAGACTAATTTCACGTGGCCTAAAGTATCTAAATTCGGTATAATATTTTTAGAAATTATTTTATCTATAGTCAATTAATTTCTGTTGAGTGCTTCAATTATTTCTAACATATTATCTGAACTAATTCTCAGGTGGCTCTTTCTTGATCAAGTCCTTCTCGAATCTTTCTCTCGACGCATTTATCTTCTCTAACAACTCAAGTTGTAAACCTACAGATAACTTTTAGTCAAGAAAGGGTTAGCAACTTGTTTTTCTTGCATTATCAATGACATTAAGAACTTCCGTGGTCCCCAAGTTAACAATTAAAAATGGTTTATTGATGGGTTAACAAAAGTTCCATTGAGTTGTGAAAAAAATATTTATCAATTGTCTAACTCGTTCAATCTCTCAAACTACATGTCGCGGATCAAGTCAGCATGAATCAGATTGATTTGGTGGATTAGTGGATTTTTTGTATATGGGAAGTCGTGTTTGGTTAGATAACAAACTCGAAAATGGGTTGCATCATCTTTTTCTCTCTCTCTCAACTATTTTCATTAGTCTCAAATTTTAATCGAAAAAAGTCTTTTCATTTTCTTCTCTCAATAAAGTGGATCTTAAAAAAAAATGATTTTAACTAATTCATTAACGTAAACATGTATATCTTAGTAAAATAGAAAACACTTGCCAAACGAAATTGGGAATCCTTTTTTGGCCATTTATTTGAGCCTGCAGTGATTTTGGGGTCCTATTGACCCCTGGTGTTCTTTACACAGCTTTAGCAAATCTGTTAACAACTAATAACTTAACTTAAACACATCGATCCATCGATCGAGTACAAAGGCCAGAACATGCATTGGATGCGTACATTACACGGTCCACGTACACTTCCAAAATTCCAGCTCCATGTAGACGGATAAAGAGAACATTTCATGGCCAAGAGCCTTGTACCATTGGTGACATTAATATGTTATG
>BRYF01000004.1:8850000-8852500 GCA_030159135.1 Actinidia polygama | reverse complement strand
CTGATGCTGCAGGGTTGGACCGGGCTACGTAGGGTTGCTGGGCTGCGCAGGGGCAGGGGTTGCACAGAGGCTGCGGCTAGTGGCTTGGCTGCTGCAGGGTTGGACTGGGCTGCGCAGGGTTACTGGGTTGCTGGGCTGCGCAGGGTGGGTTGCACAGAGGCTGCTCCTGGTGGCTGGGTTGCGCAGGATGCGACTGGCTACTTAGAGTCGATGATAGAGGGTCTGCGGCTGGGCTTCACGGTGACTGCACAAGAGCTGTGATAGGGGCAGCACAGGGCTGCACAGAGGTTGTAACACAGGAGCAGCACAGGGGCTGAGCTACGGCGGCTGAAGGCTGTTGGGTTAGGGTTTAGGCTGCTGTCAAGGCAGTGTTAATGGGTTGGGTGGAGGCTAGGGTTAAGATAGCTCTGATACCAAATAGAAATTTAGAAAGGCTTAATATTTATTTCTCAAAGAACTCTAAATATATAATACAATGTAGGAATAGATTAGGAAAGAGAATAAAGGAAAATAAAGGAAAACATATTAGATTAAGAAACTTCCTAATTAGTTTAGGAAAAAATCTTCTTAATTCCAACAAAGCTAAACTTGGCTCGAGACAAGGTAATTTTTGCTACATCCATTTTGACCAAATTAACTAGTCAAATCCCACAAAACCAGTTGCAACAGACTAATTAAAAGATTCGTCAAGATAATTCACAGGACCGAGTCTTGCCAGACTTGTTGACACACTATACACTAATCAATTACTTTTTTATGCCTAAACCTTCTTCCGTTTCTCTCCTCAAAATCCAACACAAATCCATCATTAAGGTTCTCTCTCTCTCTCTCTTCTTTTAATAAACAATTGTTGACTTCTAAAATTAACAATAAATAATATGATTTTCAATGGTATCCAACCTCATTGGGATGCAGGAGTTGAATGAAATCTAAGAAGAGTAGGGGTGATCATGGAGCTTGGATTTTGGGACTTTATAGTGCTCTGTTTTTTGGTTGCTCTGGAATTTACTTTTAGTAATCTATTTTTTTTATGGTATTGTTGAATTTTGTTTAGGTGGTGCGTTTTAGCTTGCAATTTTTTTGTCAATTTGGTGTCTTGCCAAATTGAAAAAACATGACCGTTAGAATAGCATTGCCAGTGAAAGAAGGTAGAAAAGAGAAAAATAATATTTTGTAGGAAGATAGTTAAAGGACCATGCTTATATGAAGTTTCCTAAATAGACTCCATCCGTGACGTTAAAGCATTTTAGATTTCGTTCTTGAGTAATTTTGATTATCTAAACCGTTTTTACTACAGACTTCGTTGTAAGGATTAGTACGGTATAAAATTATATTGATCGGACACATTTAATGTACATTTAGTATTATTTTATAACTTAACAAATGAATGTGACACACAAATATTTTACTTATTTATCTTAATGTAAATTGATATTAATTGACCATTAATTTGTATCTGATCAATTTAATTTTTTACAGTATTAAAATTCTCAATAAAATTTAAAATAAAAACGTTTAGATCATCCCAAAACGAGAGCTTAAATACAATTATTGAGCCACTGTGCACTAGTTATCCCATATTTTATTCTCTCTCCAGGCTGTCTCTCTCTCATCCCTCCCTTTCCTCCTTTTATCACTATATCTAGAGATCTTTTCTCCATTTTTACATTTGTTGTTGCTAGATGTGTCAAACTTGTCCGTCGTACTGTACCGTGCTACTTTTTTCCGTGCTCGCCGTGCTTCGGGCCGGGCCCATTAACTTAATGTTCCTTGTCGTGTCGTGCCATTTTTAATAGTATCGTGTCGTGCCATTTTTTCTTTATTCGTGTTGTGGCGTTTCGTAATCGTGTCGTGCCGTGTTGTGCTGACCCATTTACTTAATCGTGTCGTGACATGCCGGCCCGCTAACTTAGTCGTGTGACTCGTGTCGTGCCATGCTATGTCGGTATTTTAATCGTGTCGTGCCGTGCCATGCTGACTTACTTAACCGTGTAAATCATGACGCTATCACGCATCACACATACTCACAACAAGGTCATTTTTAGAAAAAATGGTGTCTTAGTCATTCTAAGTATAGGGCATTGAAAATTTCGCTCCAAAGTCCAGCTATAATGCCTAGTGGTGAAGTTGAAAGGTAATCATCTGCTATGCTTTAACGCTTTTTGTAGCTTTCAAAAATCTTGCACTTTTCTTGCTACTAGTTCCATCATTCTACTAGATGAAGTTTGATCATTTTCCATGCAAATCATAATTTGGTAATGTAGGCTTAGTGGCTATTGGCTTATGGGTTAACAAGAATTTAGTTTCTCACTTTTAGGTGGGCTAAGTTTATTTTACGGTTTTTGCCTAAAATAGACTATTTTTTTACGGTTGTTTGGTCTAAGTTTATTAAAAGTAGTTTTTTTTTACGTAAACCATAAAAAAATCAAGATATTATTTATCAAAAAAAATATATATATGATTTTTCAGATATCCCAAACAACACAAGTGATTTTTTTGT
>BRYF01000004.1:8815000-8817500 GCA_030159135.1 Actinidia polygama | reverse complement strand
ATATTGGTCATGTTCAAGCAGTAGAAACTTGACCCAGAGTCACAATCTTCTTGACACTTGTAAAGCTCCACCTTGTTGAGATCTTCTGACTTCCACAAATGCTTGAGCCAACAAAAAATGAATCATATATGTTCGAGACACATTGAACCAAAAACTAAGTGATCCAAACAAACGTAGATACCAATCTAAGAGACTTCTCACAGATGTTGGTGCCAAATATGCGATCCTTACTTAGAAAGCCTTCTTAAACTACTATAGCCAAATATGAGATCCATATTCTAAGATTCTTCTAACACATGAGATTCCTACTCTGAAAGCCTTCATCACAAATGTTGTAGCCAGATATAAGATTCCTATTCCAAGAGACTTTCCATAAATGCAAATAGCCAAATAATGAGATCCTTGTTTTGAGAGCCTTCTCACAAATGAATCCATACTCAGAAAGTCTTCTCATAAATGGCGGATGTCTTTGTTCACTCCCTATGCTCAATGTGGGGTGCAAGCCACCATGCTGATTGCTGTCCCATGACACTTCTGGAGTACTAGAACCAAACTCCATCAAAACTGATATGGGTTCAAAATACACAAATTCGGAACTCGGGGATAGATTCGGAGTGCAAGAAAATCATTAGTGGGACTAAACTGCAAAATTTAAAAAGTTTGGGGACCAAACTAAAGTATCAAAACTTTAAGAACCAAATTGTAAGTTTTTACAAACTTATGGGACCAAACTGTAATTTTCTCATACGTCAGAGACTGAACTACAAAGTTTTAAAATTTTAGGGACTACTATGTAATTTCCCCAAACTAGAAATATTTTTGAAATATTCCGGTTGCTGACATGGTGCAAATTGGATTCTAACTCATAGTTGACTAGGCGCTAACAAAGTGCTGACTGATAGATGACATGGCATTGATGAGGCACAACAGATTGCTGAATAACGATGATGTCATGATGATGTAGCACGTGAATCGAGGCGCACTTGAAATAGGAGCGTGTGGGCGAGAGTAGTGTGTGAGAGAGTAAAGCCCACATCATATTCAACGTTTGGCGATACGTGGGGTTCGTTGATCTCATGCGCCAAATTTCAATAAGTGCGTGTGAGGTCAGTTTGAGACGTGGTTTGAACCAAGAGATTTGTTTCCTCGAGACTAACACGATGGTATTCTCATAAATCAATTTAGAGCACTTTTGTAAAGGTCCAAAACTCAACCATGGCTCTGATATCAATTGTTGTGGTCAAAATCGAATCAGCAATCACACACACACGATCAGAAACACACGCATACACAGACACAATGATTTACGAGGTTTGGCAAAATTGCCTACGTCCTTAGGTGAAAGCATTACTCTATTTGGGAAAAGTTTCACCAATGTGGAGATTGTTGGATTTGATATTTTTGTGACAAATAGAACCTAAGAACTTTCATGAAGTCGAATTTGATGAGCATTGGCTTCTAGCAATGCAAGAAAAAGTAAATCAATTTGAAATAAGTAATATGGACACTAGTACCTAAACCAACCAATCAACCTATAATAGGGACTAAGTGGGTATGTAGAAGCAAACTTGGCGAATCCGGAATCATTGTTAGAAATAAAGCTAGACTTGTAGCATAAGGATATAGTCAAGAAGAGGGAATATATTTTGAGAAATCTTTTGCTCCCGTAGCTAGATTAGAAGTCATACGAATGCTACTTTCTTATGCATGCTATATGGACTTTAAATTATATCAAATGAATGTAAAGTGTGCATTTTTAAATGGATATATTACCGAGAAGGTGTATGTAGCACAACCTCCCGGTTTGAGAATCATGAATTCCTAAACCATGTTTTTAAGCTTTCAAAAGCACTCTACAGGTTGAAGTAAGCTCCAAGAGCTTGGTATGAAATGCTAAGTAAGTTTTGAAATGAAAATGACTTTGCTAGAGGAAAAATAGATAACACATTTTTCATAAAAGTTAAAAACAATGATATGCTCATTGTACAAATATATATAGATGATATTATATTTGGTGCTACTAATGAGAATATGTGTAAGAAATTCGCTAAGTATATGCAAGGTAAATTCTAGATAAGTATGATGGGTGAACTCAACTTTTTCCTTGGGCTACAAATCAAGCAATCTAGAGAAGGAACTTTTATAAATCAAGCAAAGTACACAAAGAAACGATTTGGCATGATGGGAGCAAAGGTACTAACCACACCTATGAGCACATCTATCAAACTAGAAAAAGATGAAAATGGAAAAAAAATGGATGAAAAACTCTATCGAGGTATGATCGGACCTTACTTTACTTAAAGGCAAGTAGACCCGATATCATGTTTAGCGTTTGCATATCTGCTATATTTTAATCATATCCTAAGGAATCACATTTAATGGCTGTAAAATGTATATTTAGATATCTCATAGATACACATGACTTAGGCATATATTATACAAGAGGAGTTGCCTTTGATTTAAAAGGGTACTCCGATGCGGACTACGCGGGTTGTAAAGT
>BRYF01000004.1:8785000-8787500 GCA_030159135.1 Actinidia polygama | reverse complement strand
ACATCATAGTACAATAAATTTCTCCTGTAGGACCATGCTCTCCATGAGTTATCAAATACATAACAATAATAACCTATGCACAATTCCCACACCAAACCAAAAGAATAATACAATTCTCAAAATACCCACTAACATGTTTATCCAAAAACAATATACATGACTGACACCCACGTGCCTCACGATTCAAGATAAACCTAGGTACCTGAAATTCATTTTATATTAAAGATGAGTTTCCATGAAAAGATTTAACAATGGACTTGAAATCTCAAGCCAAAACCATGATACATAGTTATATGATGAAAACATGATGCAAAATACTATGCTTTCATTCACACCAAAATATACTTTTCCAATCTGTAATTTTATAAATCATCCATATTCACCACATTTTGGCTTTTAACAAAAGGCATTTATCATTTCACATTTCTATTATTTCTCAAAATTTGACTTTTTTTTAAAAAAAAGCATTCATCATTTCAAATTTTTATAATTTCTCAAACTCCGGCTTTTCTAAAAAAGCATTCATCATTTCACACTCCTAAATTTCTCCCTTTTTGGCTTTTCTCAAAAAGCAAAACTCATATTATATGGAATGACACACTTAGTTAATACCTAACCGACCTACTTCTCGGTCTTTCACCAAAAGTTTGACATACCAAATATCCGGCCTACTTCTCAGACTTTTACTGAAGGTTTGACATACCCAAACGTTCACAAGGTAGCCATCTAGGACTTTAATTTTGGCTTAATTTAAGCCATCTTAATTCAGTATATCTTAGCGTGTCATTCTTCTAAACCATTTTTAAAATTTACGAGTTTTAACACGTATCACAATTACATTTGCTAAAAGCTTTTATGTAAACCACATGATAATACACAATATCATAAATTGTCAAAAATAATAAGCTATTATTGAACAATACTCATAATCATTAACATAAACCTCAACCCAAAATTTCAAGTACACACACAAAATCACATTTTTCAACTTCCACATATGTAATTGTTACATTTATTAAAAATTTACTGCAATAATATAATGTATAAGATATTATCAATCATCAAGGTAAATAAAAAAATTAATTATTTTTAATATTTTTTACTGTTCATAGGTGTCGACACCTGGCATCAGTAGCCAAAGTATTGAGTTTATTGTTCAAAAGTCACCTGAGACCAAGAAGTGTTTGAGCCTAGGAACCAAAATTTTTGAAAGGTGTTGACACTTGAAAATCAAGTGTCGACATTTGGGACCAGTAACCAAAAGTTTTCAAAAAGTGTCGACACTTAAAAATAAGGTGTCGACACCCGACTCACGAATTTCAAACTTTTTTCATATAAATCAAATCTTTCATTTAGGGTTCAACACCCAAAATAAAACTTCAATAGGCTAGATATAAGTTATTTATAACAACCCCAAAGTAAAATCCAAACAAACTAATCCCCTTACGATTTTTATTATACACCAAAGTTTTCATTTCAAGTTAAATACTTAAAATAATATCTCAATAGACTTTATATAAGTTATTAACAACAAACCCAAGATTAAACCCCACAAGATAACTCCTTTTACCTCAAATTCAAGAAAAAAAAACTCCACCACAATGGTGATGCTCAAAATTTTGAATTTCTCCGATCCCAATTCTTCTTGGCTCAAAATAAAGCCCTCGTCCAGTAAATAATCATACCCAAGAAATATCACTCAAAACTCACCTTAAATCACTTATATCTAAATTTGAAGATCAGACCTAGAGAGAGAAAGAGAAGACTAACAAGAAAATGTGTTGAGATTGCTTTTGGTCAAATAAGAGAACGAGTGATATCAAATAACACTCAAAGTCCTTAGGCCTTATTTGACCAACACCTAAATCAAAATAAATATTTCACTTGGGCCCTAGGCCTAACTTTGCTCATACACACCCATCTTGATCCCCATTAAATGGTCCACTCCTTTTCTCATATAAGCCAAATTCCAATACACCTAAGCCCAATCAATTTACACTTAAGTGACCCAACTAAATTTAAATGGGTCCATTTATACTAAAGTCCATAACGATATGTATAAATATGTACACGTGGCGTGAGGACTTCACACATATGTCATAATTATCTATATTTATAAAAAAAATTATGCCTTACAACTTCACCACTTAAAAAAATCTTGTCCTCAAAATTAGATAAACGTAGCAGATGAGTTAAACATGTTGACTCCATGCCTTCATTTTGATGATAACAAAATATTATGTTAGTAATTTAATGTGTCTACTTAACATACAGATCATATACTACTTATTATATTAACTAACTCGAAGAAGACTTGCAAAGCTAAACTTTATAGGCAAGAAAGTGTCGACACATGTTCACCGGGTGTTGACACTTGAAGACTGGGAGCTGCATTGATTAAATCCAGTAGAAATCTTAAACAAATGAAAGAAATCATGAATCTTAAAGGATTGAACATATTGAAGATCATATATATCCATATAATTGATATCTCGAAAAT
>BRYF01000004.1:8775000-8782500 GCA_030159135.1 Actinidia polygama | reverse complement strand
AAATATATATGATTTTAACCATTGATAAACTATAACTTATAATTTCGATCGTCACTTTAATCTACTTTTTCAAATATTACCGTAATATCGCATAACATAACCATAAGTAAATTCTTCTCACTGATAAATATCCATAAAAGTTTAATAGGCTCGAAACTTTTAAACTTGGGTGTTTGAAAAAGCTCGAAACTCTTTCTCTTCCTCTGCTCTCGCGAGTTCTACAACTTCGATCAATCGAACTTGGTCATCAAACTACTAGATTTGTACCGAACTTTCAGATAGATGAATGATTTGAGCGGAATTTGAAAAGCCCTAATTTTGTAAAACTCTCCAAGGAATTTGATAAGTTAGGGTTTCTATTTGGAATGAAGGAGAGAAGATAATGTATATGTTTTTAAGATGGAAGAGTATTTAAGATAAATAGGCATTTAAGTTTTATTTATTTATTTTGTTTTTAAAAAATATGTGACCTTTGAAGTCTCTGTCAGTACAGGAACTTTGGTCACCAGCTTCGGTCGATTGAAGTTGGCCATTCAAATGACCGAAGTTCCAATTCGATCAGCTGAAGTTCTAGCAATTCTGCATAAATTTGACAATGATGCATCTAAGCTTAAATTGAATTCCAATAATTATTTTATTTCTTCCCATGAGTTATAATTGACATAAAGCATGTATTGAACATGATTCTCCTAATTACTTACTTATATATCAAAATTCAATACCTCTATGCATACTTGTGTCAAATAATAGAATTAATCAAATATAGCATTAAGCACATATGTAACTAAATTTAGGTTCATATTTGGTTTTGTTGGAGTTTAATTATATATATAGAATAAATTTTGATTTAGACTATTTAATTTTCAATTCCAACTCAAAGGATACAAATCCTGCGGCTGGTAGAGTGATGCTCTCAAAGGAGAATGATCTTGTACAGTCTAGGATATGCTTATTATGGTCTCACACTAGGGGAGAGAGTCAGGATTTTTATTTTTAACCAGGCTTATCTAGAGTCAATTTTGATGAATCATTTGCTCCCGTAATTAGATTAGAAGCAATACGAACGCTACTTGCATTTACATGCTATATGGACTTTAAACTATATCAAATAAATGTAAATAGTGCATTTTTAAATGGTTACATCACCGAGGAGGTGTATGTTGCACAACCTCCGTGGTTTGAGAATCGTGAATTCCCAAATCATGTATTTAAACTTTCAAAAGCACTCTATGGATTAAAACAAGGTGCAAGAGCTTGGTATAAAAGACTAAGTAAGTTTCTAAATGAAAATAATTTTGTACAAGAAAAAATAAATAACACCTTATTCATAAAAATCAAAAATAAAGACATTCCTATTGTACAAATATATGTAGATATATTATATTTGGTGCTGCTAATGAAAATATATGCAAAGAATTCGCTAAGTGTATACAAGGTGAATTCTAGATGAGTATGATGAGTGAGCTCAACTTCTTTCTTGGATTACAAATCAAACAATCGTAGCAGGACCATCGAGGATAGTAGGAGAGCAAGAGCATCAGTTGGATACCTCTATAGTCTGAGGTACTTTTTCTATGTTTAAATCGTAGGACTCGTGGATTGGTAGAGTATATTTTAAATTGTGAATTTATTCGGGATGAGTGAATGCTATATGTGAGTTAGCTAGGTCATATGGGAGATTAATACTTTAGTCTAGAGTATTGATAAGGAGACATCGATGGTATAGTAAATATGTGGGCAGGTAAAACTTATTGTTTTAATTAGTATTGCAATCATAGGGACGCCTGATGGTTGGAGTTATTAATAGGTTTGATTCGCTCTTTTGACATACTATGAAGTGAATTATTTGCTAGATAATATTCTAAAGCTAGAGGTTTGTGTGGCCGTTATTTCATCTTTCCCAAATTACTCTAACTTCGACTTAATTGAGCTAGGTAGAGATACTTAGCTTTAAAAAAAATAGTTTAATGTGTATGGCCCTTTGACATGAGAATGCATGATAGCTCATATTTTGTGACCAACTTCTGTACATATACGTGATTAATAATTTAAAATCAGTTTTGTAGCTAGGATACTTTACAAAAGTTGTTTTTGAAACAAAAATATCAAACAATTTCATATATTTATTCATTTTTTTCAGCAGAAAGGAATTTTTCAAAATTTAAAAACATCTTTTAAAAATTTTCTCAAAAAAGAAGTTCTTTTCTACAAACTTTTTCCTATAAACAAATTTTATAAACCATCAACCAAGTAAATTTTTTAAATTTATTCTGCAATTTTGAAAACAACCAACAAAGAAAGTTTCTATTTCGTCAAGTTTGTTAAAGTAACCGTGTCATAGATAAATAAATTGTAGTTCGACGAGCCATGAATAGCATTCACAAAACATTTTTTATTTTACAAATAATTGGTATCGATTAGTCTCCCTATCATCTGTCGTGGTCTTGATTCTGGGCCAACCTACATTCCAATTTTCTACTTGTAAATCCTAAATTTCTCAATTCTATGACGCCAGCAAGGAAAACAATGTTAGACAATCTTCTGTGCAATGTGTGAAAATTGGCAAATGTATAAAATTGAAATTAAATTAATAACAATCAAAAACTTAGAAATTAACTAAACTTACAGAACTTCTTGTTCAAAGAATAGCAAATGAAAATGATGACTGAGGCCTGTATTCAATATAGTGCCCTTAAAACAGATTAGTCATCCGCATTGGTACCAACGGAATTAATGGATTCCGTCTCCCAGGATACAACAGTCAAAATCTCACTGATGCAACACAATACTTAGCGAGCCTAGCAAACCAACAACAGTGAAATACTCTTTCTTACAGTATGCAAATACGCAAAAGGAAAGTGCAGAGGAAGAGATGAATTCGAATTGCTAGGATATTCGGATATTCCAGAATGGCTGAGAGGGAAGGTTTACTTGCTAAAAAATTCCAAAATTTCTCAATTCTATTACGTCAGCGAGGAAAACAAGCCAATCTTAGTGACTACCCAAACAGCGTGCCACAGGGGCTGAAGTATGCACACTAAGAGCATCGCTGGTTACTTGCTAAAAAATAGCAGATTCGACAAAATAAGAGCCTCTAGTGATGAGCTATAATGGCTTCCAAATTCTGTACTAAATTTGGCACCAAGTTTGGCAATACTAAAATTTGCCATCTCAACGAAACCCAAAAAACCCAAAATGGACTGTTTGATAAGCGTTAGATATGATGGTTAGAAATAACTCACTTCTTTTAGTAACATAGCAATTTTGTAGAATTGTTGTGTTCCAATATAATAAAATTGTTATTTTTTAGTATTTTGGTAATGGAGCTAGACATAAAATGGCTATGGTATTGCTATTTTGATAATATCAGCTGCAGATGCTCTAACTAACATAACACGGATGCTAGCATTGCAATTCCAATGGATACGTTATGCGTAACTCTAATATTCCACACGATCATTTTTCACATTTTCTCATTAACTAAAAGCATGTTGAGAAGATAAACCGTGCAAAAAATAAATTAATCGGATGTCTTTAGTTATATTCTTAAAAAGAAAAAATGAATGATCTATTATGAAAATATATATTTTCTATCAAGATAAAAATAATCCGATCATGCTGTTGATTTTTTGTATCAATGATTATATCAGTAGATACTAAGATAAATGATTCAGATCATCAATTTAAGATCATGACGGGCCACCAATTTATCTCTATACCAAAAATTTTAAAATCTAAACTTTAGAAAAACTTGGTCTATAATATGGCATTGGATGCGTGCATTACAAAGTCAACGAAGACTTCAAAATTCCAGCTCCGCATACACGGATAGAGAGAACATTTCATGGTTCACAGCTTTTTACCATTAGTGACAATACTAAGTTTTTACCATGGAACGACTTCATCTCGACTCTTATTACATAGGTGCTTAGAGTTTGATCAGTCTCACTGGACGTGATGAATACGTACATGAATGAATCCAAGGTGGGCGGTTGGGAGTGATAGTTATTACAAAATTTTTAAAAATTCAAATTTTATACATAATTGGCCCGAGTTAAAGTCAATAAAGTGGCTGTTTTAGACCCCCAAATTTTGGCAAAAATTAGGGACCTTGCGTAAATTTACCGTTATATTAAGTACTCTACAAAAGAAAACAAAAATTGTTATGCCTAAATTAAATGTAGGACCCGAAATTTGATTTTTTTGTTACTTTAAATCTACTTATGGCAAATTCTCAACATCAATCGACCTAAAAATACAAAAACAATTTTACATGTAATCGATCCAAATTAATTGATATTAATATCCTCTTTGTGAATTTTTAACTATTACTTTTAAGTTTTTCAACTAGCTTAACTGATATTTTTCATAGTGGTTATTTTTATTTTACTATTTTGATTTTTTTTGAATTACGTAGGGCTTGTTTTAAGAGTTCGTTTAAGGCTTCCAAAAACTCAAGACCGACGCTAGATTTATAGTAGTATTAGTTACGAATATCGTATTTTGTATATACATTCATCTTCCTAAGATTAAAATCATGCGCTCGTCCTTGGATACGTACAAATGATAAGCATAAAAATTACTGGACCAGAGCAACTTCGTTGAAGATATTTTGACCAAATCAAAGTTATTTCTTTCACCTGCCAAAATGTTAAGAAATGGCAATATTGCTTCGTCGGTGCAATATTATTTTGTCATCATTATTTTATTGTTTACCGCTGAATTGGTGATGACTTGGAATGTTTACAGTCATTACTCATGCTGAATTTGACACCATTTTTGTTTTTGCCAAATTTTGACAAGATATTTTTTCAATCATTTAATATCAATTTTTTATTATCATTTACTAAATATTGACAATGATAACCTTTTACTCAACTATCGAAGATGCTCTTAGAAATTAAAATATTACGTAAACATAATTGTAGTATATCTCATACATATATTTTGATACCTCCAATCAAGTTTGTGGTCTCCTAAAAGAATAGATTTCTCCGTAGTGGAAAACCTTGGCTATTGCTTTCCCTACCTTCTTTACGTTATCTTTCAACGGGCAAACAACCTATGATCCACGTATATAAATACTAGCAACACACCCGTACTACGAACGGATAAACTTTTTTACTACTATTAAGATTAATTATTGTGGGGATGTGGGTAATAGAAATGATGGAGAAAAAATTAAAGATAGGCTAGACACCTGCGGTGATGTATCAGCGGTTAATAGTGGTCATCGGTGCAACACAGGAACAGTGAGAAAAGACCGTCAGAGCTGTCTCGCGATAGCTCTCTGACGGTCAACTTAGATGGCCGGAGAAAACAAGTATATGGAGAGAGAGAAAGAGAGTTTAAGGCTTAGAGTAAAAGAAATGGAGAGAGAGAAAGAGAGTTTAAGGCTTAGAGCAAAAGAAATTGCATACCTTGAAAGAATAAGACATAGCCTTATATAACATAATCGGCGCGTGTCAACTATCACGTCACTAAACAGACTGTAGCTCGGCGTGTATAGGAACGCACTGACTTTTGTGTCAGTAAGTAGGCGCATGACTTTGTCATGTCCCTTGGCGTGACTAGTAGCTAGCATGTCATTTAGCCAGTGTCTCGATCCAGGCGTGGGGCCTATCAGAGGAAGCATCGCCATGCAAGTCACCTTCTATCCCTGATGTACCTTGGGATCCCTACGCAAAAATTCCGCTAAGCTTGTTATAAAGCGATAACACGCCGGCAGTATTTGCCCTAACTTAGCCAGAGCTGATACTTATAATTTATCCCCTTACAATTCTATAACATAATAGCATGTATTGTTAACATTTTAATCATATTATAATTACCATACCTCAGTGTAAACCAAAACTAATGATATTTTTAAATATTTTATAAAATTACAAGATGTGAGGTTGTTATGCTCCTAATTTTGATGTCTTCAACCAACATTCTTCCTTAAATCTTTTCGAGTTAACTGAGCAATTTTAGCAATTATTCTTTTCATGATCCAAATCTTAATAACATTAAGACAGTAGTCGGTTGGACATTACTTGATGTGGGATAAAATATTCATATTTCGCCAAGGGATCACGCTGCCTACCTTCAAGAGAATATCCACTACACCTCGCCATGCTCATTCATTCACACCACCGGGCTTTCTTCATCTCGCCAATGGGCGAGGAACCGCCAAATCGCCAGTAAGCTTGAACTTAAGCTCGCTAGCCTCTGTATCACAGATGGGCGAAGTGATGGTCTCCAGTCCTCTATCTCCATATGAACCCCATCTCTTCCAGTTTTCTATCTCCACATGAAAACTACATTCGGAAAAGATTCTTTCCTTCTCAACACCTACAATCACGGGACATCCTCTAAGTGTCAAGTCTCCCTATTAAATCTCCTATATCTCAGGGATATATTACCATACTTAGCCGTCCGAGAATTACGCTGTAGTTTCCTTACACGGCTCTCCACTCTCCATCTATATAAAGGCCGTTCCCCCAATTATGAGGTACACAATTTTAACTCTGGCACAGACTGATAGCTCTGCTTGTTGATTGCTTAGCTTATGATCGCCTTGGTCTGATTCGCATGCCAGAGGAGTTTTGAGCGGCCTCACCCCAGCCGATAACATTTGTTCCTTGCGGCGCAGGTCGCCCGAGTCTTTTTCTGAGGTTATCACCTCGCCACCCAGAGCAGCGTGACTGTTGGTTGCTCGCTCAGATTTTTACCACAACATTACTCATTTTATATAAAATGTAAGATAATAAATGTAAACCTTACAGTTTATTTAGCTTATATAATTAATTACTCACAATATCCACCAAAGAGTATATCTCCAAAATACATTATAAAATAGCCATCCCTAAATGTAACTAGATAATGTATATACTATGAAATTACGCAAAATGACTACATAGAGTTTTTGAATAAACTTAGCAAATAAAAGTCAAGAAAAAATCAACCAGATTAAGTTTATATTTCACATGATATATTAATTTTTTAAATGTGTAAAAATTAAGAACAAAAAATATACAAAATCATTGAAAAACCAAGTTAAAGTATTTTGAACAAACGGGTTTTTAGGCCTTTTGTAAGAAGCAAAACAAACCAACATGAAACCTTAAAGTTTGATGAGCCAAACCATATGTTTTTTTTAAGGTTTACAATTTTAAGAAAAATTTAAAAGAGTTCACTGCAAACTAAATCGACAGCACATAAATCCAAACAGACACTAAAATGGCATACTTCAAGAGAGCAAAAGTCTCGAGGACAAACTAACGGAGAACACAAACCCGATAGAAGTTTTCACCCAAAAACTGTAATGTAATGGATAAATCTTGATACGAATATATAGTAATTGATTAAATAGAGAAAGTGGTTGATTAATTTGCGGTTTCTGGCAATAAATTGGAGTTGATTTCCTTTTTCGTTTTCAGAGATAATTTCCTTTTTCCATTTATTGGAGCTAATTTCCTTTTTTCCGTAATTATAAATAAGTAAAATATTGTCACTTAT
>BRYF01000004.1:8735000-8737500 GCA_030159135.1 Actinidia polygama | reverse complement strand
TTAATAATATTATGAATATCCCAAAAGTAAAATTTTGCATTTTATACTCCTGTTTATCTCAAATCGAAAACTGAACCATTAAATATACTGATCTATCAGTCATAAACAACATACTTAAATTTCACCTCGAACGGATATTATCTAACCGTTGATTTTATGTCTTATCTTTCATGATCATATTTGACCACACCTTATAATTTTACTTTATCCCCCATTTTTTTCTATTCTCTTTCTTTCTCTTCTTTCTGTCGTCCGTCTCTCTCTATCTCACTCAGTTAATCTCTCTCAGTTAATCTCACCATTGTTGTCTCTCTCTCTCTCTTGCTATATAAGCCGAAAAGAAAGCCCAAGACCCAAAATAGGAAGGCCCACAAAGAAGCTTGAAGCTTCTGGGCAAGAACACGTGCCACCTGGATTCAGTCAAAATTCTTGTCCAAATTATATTATTTTCTTGTATTATATGTACTATTATATATTACTCAGATATTTACGCTTTCCCTTAAAACTTTTAAATAACAATATTTATATCCCTTACAATTTAATCAACACCAAAAAATTAATTCATTAGTTTTTTATATAACAATTCTTTTATATCCCTTATAATTTTTAGCAAGATCACTTTTTAGTGTATAATGCAATCGATATTATGTAATTATTTGTATTTGTATTAGCTTCAAAATACTCTTTTAATATATAATTTTTAAATGCAATATTTAAAAGTTAAAAACTTCTACTTGTTAAAAATTAATTCAAAGAAAATTTAATAAATTTATTTGGAATCCTTTAAATCATAAGTTGAATGAAATTATTTCTCGTGTACAAAACGTAATTTATTAATTTAAATAAATTAAAATAATTCAAAATAAAAAATACCTAATATAAAATATTTGTAGAAGCAATGATTTTATGTAGTGTCTATTTTTCTAAGTTTTAATTTTCTTCAAAAACGGTCAAAATAGTTTGCAAACAAAATAGCCTTCGGTATTAAAAAATTGACTAACATTATTGGAAATGCTTTTACGATCTTACCACGCATATTGGCTCCTCGGATTTCATTTTCGATGAATAAGACCTTGCAATGTTACCTTCCATCAATAACTAATCAAACGTTTCCAAAACCAATAAACAAAGAAAATCTTAGACTGTGCACACTCCAAAAGACCATACACATCTTCTTCAATAGAAATCTCCACAAGTTGCTGGTGAAGGAAATGCTCTTTTACAGTCTTACCACGCATATTGGCTTCTCAGATTTCATTTTCGATGAATAAGACACTTCCAATATTACTTTTCATCAATAACTAATCAAATATTTCCAGAACCAAGACTATTCATTTTATTTTTTGTCTTATTTGAGTAAATTGTCAAAATATTCCTTATAGTTTTTGTCAACTTCGTTTTTTGTCCTTCTAGTTTTAAATTTTTCAATTTTAATTTATATTTTGAATTTATCATCTATACAGTCCAATTGGTAATGGTTGTTATATTTTTTGGTGAATTTTCACTTGCCCGAAATGTACCATCATTTGAGGGACAAAATTATCATTTTTTACCAAGTTTCTCCAAATTCCCATGGTAAATCGTTTAAACCCCATTGTAATTTTGTCAATCCCACTTTAAATCATCATCAAATGAGGTCACATGTCGGGCAAGTGCTGCAAATCCGTTCAGAAACTTAACTTCCGTTATCAATTGGATTGATTAGGCAAGAAAATTATCGTAATCAAGATAAACTATAGGACTATTTTTGAAATTTATCCTTATTTTTACTTGAATAATGGAATAAGAATCACATGAAATCTGTCTAGATTATATTGTAAATGATGAATGATGTGGGCGATGGTATTTTAACAAGTGACTAATCATATACATCGAAAATGACATAGTTAAGTTGAGTTTTATCTTATGTTATGACATAACCTGAAACACAAATTTGGATCCTTAATTTTAGGAGATATACTGAACAATGCTTGTTCTCCTTTTTGTAAGCTAAGATTTAAGAATGATAACCCAAGTTAACCAAAATCCTATTTTAGATTTTAGTCCTTTTTTGTGAAAATTGTTATTTATTTTACGTTTCTGATGTCACTAATCGTGATAAACTGAAAAAGTAAATATTTTTGATAAAATAAAAAATTTATTAAAAATAAAAATAATAAAAAATAATTCAATTTACCCCATACTAATTGTGACATCTCTTGAGGCAAAATTGGCGTCATCCTCCATAGATTTATTTCAGCTTCGAAACTTTCAGAGACATCACCATCTTGTAGTGGCCGATTGGATTCATTCGCTTGGAATTGTTACATTTTAGAAATGGTTACCTCATCATTTGGGACCATCCGATGCTGGGAATGTGATGGAACAACTACGGGTAACTGTCACACAGTACTACGATAATGGAGACTTTTTTTTACTCGGAGACTTTAGAAAAAAATTAATTAATTTAAATTTTAAGTTTCGGTGTGTAAATTATTAAAAAAATAGATTATATATTCCA
>BRYF01000004.1:8707500-8715000 GCA_030159135.1 Actinidia polygama | reverse complement strand
TGCAAAGTTTTGCATTAATTAAATTATAAATTGCTTCTCATCAAAAAATTGAAATTATTTATTCTACTTGTGAGTTATGACTGATTTGGAATTCTTTTATGGAAGAAATTGAAATTACCAGAGATTTGTTTCTTTAAAGTATTTTTGATTTTTAATAACTCGGTATCCAAACTAATCTTAGGACTAATTGCATCGTCCACAAAGAAAGAGCTCATTAAAAACTAAGGCACAATCCTCTATGGATTAACCTAACACAAGAAT
Source organism: Actinidia polygama (assembly GCA_030159135.1). Taxonomy (NCBI): domain Eukaryota; kingdom Viridiplantae; phylum Streptophyta; class Magnoliopsida; order Ericales; family Actinidiaceae; genus Actinidia; species Actinidia polygama. The sequence goes on along the minus strand of BRYF01000004.1, from coordinate 8,714,739 downwards.
TGATAGCACGAGAGTAGGAGTCGAACCCTAAACTAAAGGTTTAGGCCAAGTGATTCACTGCGCCAAGTCAAATATTTTTTTAATAATTCATAACAATCACATATTGCTACGTGTAAAAATAGTGGGCAAAAAAGTTTATAACTTAAAATTATACAAAATTTTATACCTAAAAGCACTAATTTATATATCCTTAAGCTTTTTATTGTATGATTCTGCAAATGATCCCGATGGGTTAATTATTAAAGCTGTGTGTGATAGTTTCATTATCAATTTTATAAAAAATCCTATGTATAGAACCAAGCTATCGTTCTGCATTGATCACTCAATCGGTTCCCTATACTAACTTGTTTTTACAATATCCATGGCTGAAAATGAACTCTCTTTTTAAAGCATATGGGGGCCATTTTCAAAATTAATAATGTTAGGGGTTCATAAATGATTTTTTAGAATATCCATGGATGAAAATGAACTCTCTTTTTAAAGCATATGGGGCCATTTTCAAAATTGATAATGCTAGGGGCTCATAAATGATTTAAGGGTGGACACTAACAGAATTCTCTAGGGGTAAATATAAGGTTTATATGTGTGGAGTACTTACCCACTGATGTAGCGCGGAAGCGTAAAAAATATAAAAGAAAAAAAAAAGATAAATAACTTCGAATTCGTTGATTCTACGAATGTCAGAAACGAAATCCCTCTCTAAACTTGTTGACTACTTAATCTAATAAAATCATAATTAAAAAAAAAATACAATCCTAATACTAAAAGAAAACTAATTAAAAATAAAAAAAACTAAAATATTAAATTCCTAAAATTACGTCTGCATCACCCACCCCACCCATCCAAAAAAAAATTAAAAAAATCAACATAAGGGGTGATGCTATTTCAACCCAATAAATTTCTCTCCAAACCTATTTGTATTTGGATGAATTTTACTAATTTTTTCTAAGGTTTTTAACAATTACAATCATTCTCTATAGCTTCTGAAATAACATTGATATCTTTTATTTTTAACTATTAATAAGACTGGTCACTGTAGCTAAGTTCTTGACAAAAATAACAATATTACCCTTAAAATTAAGTATTCTAATTTTTTTAATATACCAATTAAAATGAATGAACACTCTCTATTTTTTTCAAAACACCATTTATTTATGAACTAATCTATTTTTGTTTTTTTATCAATAAGTAATTTTTTTTAAAAATTAATTTAAATTATTTACTTTTAAGTACTCCTAATCAAAGCATAATTAAAAAAGAATCTTTGTTATTTAAATTTATTACAAAAATAAGGGCAATCTTGAGAAAACAATATGAAAGCTCAAAAATAAGGACAATCTTGCCATTTTTATCAAGAAATTAGCTCCAGAAAATTTCTTGATAAAATTTCTTGATAATAGTTTCAAAGTAAGAAGATCAATTCTATTTTAAAAAATATAGGAGAGAAAATTGTATTTGTCAAAATTTTTAAGAAAAGTCGGTGCAATTTACTAAAATAAAAATTTGGGGCTAGCGAGAAACTTTTTGGGTCCAAACATATTCACCAACATAATAGCCATAGTAATCGATTGTTTTTAGGAAGTTTTTCAAAACATTTCCTAAACTATTGATCATATCTCTCATATACACCAGAATTTTAAATAATATCAATTAAATACATAAACTTTCAATTAATTCCTCAATTAGGCCTCTAATGTCTAACTCCATCAATTTCTAGATGAAAGTGTACACGTGGTGCTTATCTGGATTTTAAGAAAAGGTTTTGGACTCGAAAAGAATTCAAATGTTTCCTAAAACCATTTACCAAATGTCTCCTAAATATCTTAACTTATAAAAATTTCATTTAAACACATGAACTTTTAATTGATTCCTCAACTAAGCCTCTGACACCCAAGTTCACTAATTTTTTTTTGATGGAATGTGTACATGTGCCACTTAGATGGACTCTAAGCAAAAGAAATTAGTGGTTTTTTTTTTTCAAATTTGAGCAATTTTTTTATATTTTAAAATTATTCTCGTCAAGAACCAGAACAACTAAATTAGTTGGAAACCAAAACCTTGCCATAATTACACTTTCATTAGATCAACTCCAACCCAAGTCTTGAAAATGAAGATTTAAATGTTGTTTTTAATTGAAAAAATGTGCTCAAAGGGTTTAACTATTCATAACAATTCCAATCCAAAATCTCCATTTTCATCTCTATTTTATATATCTAACATTAATCTGTCTCATCTAATAATATCAATTTTATTGAAATTAGAATTATAAATTAAAATTTATACATATTTTACAAAAATAATAATGGAAAAAGAAAACAGAGATGGATTTCTATTTATTGGAAAAGTATCTATATTTCGAGACTCAAATTAAGTTCTTAGTTTTAAAAATAGAAAATAAAAATTGGTTGGAGAAGATTTGATCTCCAAAATGAAATTATAGACCTTGGGCTCTTTTAGACAACCAATGGAGACCTCAAAAGTCCATTCCAGACTATGAGCTCGATATTGTAGAGACTTGCATGTGATCGATTGTATAAACGCTACAAATCATATGTGGAGGTAGGGTTTGTTACTTCACCAACAAGTGATTGTTCCGTCTTTGTAGAATTATTTATTTTACCAAACCTAACTTGTTTTGTAACAAAATTATTTGATTCGAGCACTTTAAAATGTATTTAACAAATTTATACATTTTTTAAAGTCGTGAAACTAAAACACGACTGTGAATGTGAATAAAGTCGTGAGTTGAAAATACGATTATAGAGCAAATTTCATTTATTATTGTTTTCGAGAAACACTAGTTTATGCAAAATCGTGTTTTTGTCTTTATAATTTTATGCAAAATCGTGTTTTAGTCCCATAACTTTAAAAAAATACATAAGTTTTATAAATAAGTATCAAAGTATTTGGGTCTAGCCAATTTGTTAGAAAAACAACTTGGGTTTGGTAAAAAACTCAAGATCTCATTCATTATTTTTTAACTTTGATCATGACATACCACGTTTTACAGGCCATCATTCTAAACCGTCAATGTCGTTTGACTAGAATGATGTTTCATGTATTATTTATGTTGACCAATTAACATAATTTTAAAACTTTATAATTGTAAGGTCCTAAAAAATCCTGTCATATTGATTCAGCAAGAAAGCAATAAAAAGAAAATGTTGGACTTGATTTATTAAAATTCAACACTTTCTTGAAGGGTGAAGATTATAAGCATCTATTATATTATAATGTCAAAAATGCAACACCAATTAGTGCAGACAACATTTGAAGCACACTCACGTTTTTAATGTCAAAAATGCCTTTATAAAATTCAATTTTTCAAAAGACCAGAGTCTTTTAATCAAAGAGAGAAAAATGAGAAACTGTTCTATATTGGTAATCGCTTCAAAATTATGTTCACAATAACTGTTGCAAATATCCACAATCACATCACACTAAATCCAACTATAGCTCGTTAAGGAGACAAATAAGTAAACAAAAAACTAATATTCAGTAAAAGAAATAATTAATCTTTATTTTTGACAAAAATTGACCCCTTAATCTCTTATTTAAAAATGTACAAAGTAACTAACTAAGCTTACCCAATTGGTAACACCACTGACAACAATATAGTTCCAATTAGGCATCTATGACGGTGTATTTGTCAACTCAAAAAAATGCAAATCACGACTAGTTTCAATTAAGCGTCAAGCCGTTTGATGTCGTAATTAAATAATGATTGTAATAGTATCATTCCCAGTAAAAACAATAACCCTTTTGCGACGACATGGTCCCCGACATAAATATCTCGAAGCATAAGGCGGTTTTTCTTGTAGTGATAGGTCAACCTTTTTTGAGTTAATAGTACACAATTGTATGTTTTTATTTACTTATTTATATACTCCCTCTCTGTAATTGTTTTAATCTCAGAAACCTTGTTGAGAGTTGCATTGCTATACAGACGTAATTTTATAATTAATTTGAGAAGAGAGAAATCAGGCTCCGAGTTGTGAAGGGGAGTTGGTCTCAAGGAATCAAATTCAAAATCGAATAAAAAAGAGGCGTTGTTCCCTCTCACTGCTCTCATGGGTTGGTTTGTCCAAAAAAACAAACCGGTAATCAGTCCGAATTGGTCAGTTTGGTTCGATTTTTTGTATAGTCCGTTCGGTTCCGATTCTAAAATTCTAAAAACTGTTTTAATCTGTTCGATTTACGGATTAGCGAGTTCGATTCAGATTCTAAACCGAACCGGATCGGATAACACTAACAAAATATTTTTCTTATAAATTTTTACTTATATTTTTCATCTAGTCTTGATAATTGTCTAATTATATTAACTTTTTTCTTTTTTAGAGAAAATTATATTATATGTTTATGCCATAGATTCTTTGTTATTTGGTTGTTAGGTTTTAGATATGGAGTCAATGAGTTATGTTAAGCAATGTGATGATTGTATAGTAGAAAATTTACCAACCAAAATCGTGATTTGGAACCGGAATCAAACTGGTATTTTTAGATTCGGATTGGATAGTTCCAAGTTTTGGACAGATTGATTTGATTTAGAAATTTCAAGAGCTGTAGAATGCAATTCAAGTTTTTGTTTTACTCAAAATCGAACCAATCGGAAACGTAAACAACCCCTATTTGTATCCTAAAGAAATTACTAGATGGTGTGATTGTGATCCCTATTCTGGATTTGATCATCCTCTGAGTACATGGACGACAGTTATCTTGAAGCCACCATGAGGTTCGTGAGCTCACTCGCGGGTCTCTTTCGCCAGAATTTCTTGACGAAGAAAAACTTAAATAGATGGAGAACGTGGGAAACAAGAAAAAGATGTAGTGATTCATCTGAGTTTTGTAAACAGAGAAAGGCAGATTTAAGAAGTTTGAAGGTGACTAGAATCCAGAGAGAGAGCAAAGGGAAGTGGTGTAGACAGAGAGGAAAAGAGAGACAGATTTAACGAGACATTAATGTCTGCCAAAAGGGCAAATATTCCACTTTACACTTGAGGTTTGTGGCTGCAACATTTTCGCTGGTGCCATTATCATTTCCTTATATGAAAATATACACATATTATAGGTATGTGTGTGTGAGCTTGTGATGGGTTTGGTGTTAATTGTTTTGGGCAATGTGAGTTTGAACAAACAAATGTTCAACTTCTATTATATTTTTCATAAGACTTATCTTAAAAAGCTAATAGCGTACTCATAATATTTTTTTTTATCATTTTTAATGATAAAACTCGCACTCCACTATTGCAACTTAAAAATTTAAATGTATTATGTCCACTAAATATAATGGTACAACAATTCACTATTCAAAGTGAGAGTTTGAAACTTTATACATATAACAGTAAAAAAACTCATTGCATTCAGTAATTTTTAATTTTTTATACGAAATTGACTTTGAGAATTTTTTCACCATTCATAATGTTGGATTGACAATGAGAATTCTATCTGCACAATACCTCATTGAAAATTATAATTTTCTCAATATTGTTATCGAAATATTTTCTCATTATACTGATCAATATCGTATTAACAATAACTTTTTTCACAATGTAATTTTTTATATTATCAATGAGAATTTTATATTATTGTGAGTGAGAATTTTTCACTATAAACAGTAGTATTATAGATAGTGGGAGAGAGTTTTCTCACTATACAAAATACCGTAATGGTATATGGTGGTCGGTAGTGTCGGTGATGGTTGGTGCATATAGTTAGTACGTAGTGGTGGTATGTGGTAGTTGGCGATTAGGGGGGTGGGGGGGGGGGATGTGGTTCTCATTATTGGCAGTGGTGGGCGATGGTGGTCAACAGTGGCGTTTGTTGGTGAGCATGGTTAGAATTTTATACATTTTTAACTTTTATTGTCAAGAATTTTTTTGAACTATAAAAAATTGATCTTAAAAAACAATCGACAAAAAATCTAATTTTTTATCTTTAATAAACTCTTTTTTCCAAATCTCGTCAATTCTTTTACATTTTCATATTCCTATCATAAACAACAACTTAGGAATTATAAAATTCTAATAATTCATAAAAAATCAAAAAAATCAACAAGTATAGAAACTAATATCTATCTCCAAACGATGCCTAAGTCACCACATAAGATAAATTAAACTTGCACAAAAATTATTTTTTTAGTTTTACATAATTTTACATTCAATATATAGATCTCGATAAATAGATTCTAAAATTTTAAATTTTATCAAAAAATAATGTATGTAACATATGATATGACATTTTAAAGTTTGAATTATAAAATAAAAAAATGCCACATCAATACATTTGGCGATGGTGTAGTGATTTGAGCACAGTGCGCTGTGCGCGTGATGGCGTATTGATTTGAGCACTCTTAGCAGTGCCCTTATAAGCTCCCGGTCCTTGCCACAAATCAGTGCGTGTTGTGATAGGGTAATATTGTAAAATCACTAGAAAAAGGAACTTTTAAGGAGTTTGTTTTTCATTTGAACTTAACTTATCCGTGAAAGAGACTTCCTTGTAATTATACTCTTATTTTATATCACTAACATGCTATTTGATAAAATTAAATGCTGAAAATTAAAAAATAAGTACAAAAAATTGAATTTGATTTTTTAAGTTAAAATTTATTTGGTAAAAATATAAGTGTTGAATTGAAACTGATTGATATATTAAAAAAACTAAGTCTAAATATAATTTATATGTTCATAAAAATCTAGTTTTTGTTTTTAATTTTCTCATTCAATTTATAAAAAAAAATTGTGGTGGTTTGGTGATAGTGATGTGGTGGCAGCAGTAGCAATGCTAATGTTATCAATAGGTAGTTGTGATAGTACCAAAGTGATGTTAATTATTGTGGTGGTTGATGGGGTGATGTGATGGAAGTATAGAAGTGGTGAGAGTTATAGAATGGGTAACAGAGGTGGACGAAGATGGTGATAGTATAGGTAGTAGAGGGATGGTAAGGAGATAGTGGCGGTAGCGTTGGTGGTGGAATGGTGGAGGAGATAAAGGTTTGCAGCAGCATTGGTGGTTGTCATTGTATTGATAGGTGGAGGTGGAGGGTGCAGAGGCCACATCGGTACTAATGGTGGTGGTGGTGGTGGCGGCTATGGTATTGGTAGTGAAGGGATGACGGTGGAGGTGGTGGTGGAGGTAGATAAATGGTGGTAGTATGGTGGCAATGGCTGCAACAGTGGAAAGGTAATGGAGGTGGAGGTGGAGGTGGAGGTGGAGCATAGCTGTAATGGTAGAATGGTTGCT
>BRYF01000004.1:8647500-8650000 GCA_030159135.1 Actinidia polygama | reverse complement strand
GTGGAAGCCCAAGCAGTAGCTACCCCTTATCCAGACCAACAATGAAGCAGGCCACCGTTTTTGATAACTTGATTCACGATTGCAGGTGCATGATGCATACATGAGGATGACCACGATCAAGCACACATATAGGACGGGTAACAAATGTGTCGACGCCGTCATGAATCACTGCCCTATCTATCGTAATTCTGTTCCGAATTTCGTTTTATCGCAACTAAATGATGATGTAAATTGTAAATGACGGATTCCATGCCCCAGGACTATGTATTATGTTGTTTAGTTTAATTTAATCGCTCCTTTAATAAATAAATAATTAAAAAAAAAACAAGAGAGGGTGTACCATAGGCCATAGCAATCATTTAACTATTTTTATGAACTTGTATGATGGCCTAATATGCTAATGTGTGCCAAAAACTTCAATCTCACCAACCCAATTAGTTGTGTGGACTTAGCCTCTTAAGCTATAAGAATACACCTAGTTCATGTAATCATAGGCCTATTTTGAGCTAGTTTTTTTTTAAAGTTTTTTAGTTTCTTTAATTTTGGAGTTTTTTTTGTCTTTTTTAGTGAATTTCTTTTACCATTTGATCAAAATTTTATATTTTTTCGATTTCTCTTGACGAGAAGAACTTGAAAATTAAAAAAAAATCATCTTATTTGAGAAAAAATTCACTTGAAAAAAATATTTTACTTGACAAATTAGCTTTTTTGTTTTTTTTAAGTGAATATTTTTTCAAATTTAAACAGATATTTTATATTTTCAGATTTTTCTCGTCAAGAAGAACCAAAAATATATCAAATTTTGAGCAAACGGTAAAAAAAAAAAAAAAAAGATCAAATAGAAAAAACCTTGCCCAAAATGGTCTTAGTCATGGAAAATGTTCCAATGTGGTTACCTATTTCCTTTTATTCAGCAAACCAGGCATAGATTGGGAATGGTTACTAGCATTGTAGGTGTTTTCTTTTGTCCACTACCCCACTGGTATGATGAATTGACAATGTTCACATAAGCAACGAGCAATTGAGAAAACTTTTACCACACACTCCAACACCTAGTCAAGATTGTGCCTAAAAGAGTTCTTCTACCCTAGCAAGAAAGGATAAAAAAAATCCAATTTTTCAACTTAATCATAAAAGAAAATTACTATTTATATATAAAAAAATTACAAAAATAATTCAAGTTGTTTGTTGAGAAATGTAACTTTTTAAGGAGTCAAAGATACTACAGATTAAAAGTTTTAATTTTTTAAAATTATCATTCAACAATTTAAAATTACTTAAAAATAAAAATGTAGAAAAATGGAGAGATTAAAAAACTTATTTTTTTTAAACCAAAACACAACTAAAAAATCTTGGCCAAACGGGGCCTAAAGCATACATTTGATACCAAGAAACACATAAACTTTTAGGGGGTGTTTGCCATAACTTTTGAGTGTTTGTCAAAATAATCAAAATAGCTATGGATTCTTAAAAAGTAGTTTACCAGTGTTTGTCAAAACTTTTAAAAATCTAAAAATAGATTTTAGGTAATTCTTAGAAGCTGAAAAGGGGAGTTGGAATTAGAGGTACTTAGGAAGCTGGGTGAGAGTTTTTTTGGAACAGATTCTGAAAAATTATTAAAGTACGTAAAGGTCAAAATACCCCTTCTAATTCGAATTTATTATGACTATACTAATTGTTATTCGGATTAATTACGTCCCCTTTGCCTTTTTCTACATAATTTTTAATATTTTTTTAATTCATCCAATAAGACCAACCGAAAAAAATAAATAGCCTAACAAAAAAAAAAGTCTAATAATGACAAAATAATCAAATTAAAATAGCTAAAAAAAACTTTATCCTAAATTACGCCAAATTAATGATGTTGATAAATTATATATATATATATATTAATATGCGAGGTTATTAGAATAATAAATTTATTATTATTATTATTTTATTAAAAAAGTAAAGTGCAAAATGGACAAATTTATAAGAATGATTTTCAACTTTCACAGCACATTACAGTCTTCATCTTTAATTTATAATTTCAGAACTGCAATAACTAAGTTTATCAATTTCTATTACAATCTAAAATTTATAATCTTGAGTAGAATCTTCAGCTAAACACGCTTTCTCTATTGTGCCAGCAATAGAGTGGGTGAAGGAAAAAAGAGTCAATTCTTATCAGATTGCATCATATAATTATGAGGATGAGAGAGAAATTTCTAAAGAGAGTAATGCATGCCAAAATGGAGAATGTAAAACAAAAGAAGAAAGGAGTGGTTAGCGGTAGAAGAATGATATGTGTAACACATAAAAAGGAATCTCTAACATATTGGTGTAAGCAACATTAGCTAGCAAACAAACTTTTATACCGAACTATTTTTTAGGGGTAAAAAATTTATTTTTATTTCCTATCTTTTGTTTTTCTTTTTCTTCCTATAAATTCAAATTTTATTTTTATTATATAGCATTGCGACGCCCTACCACCTGGGCTACGAAACAGGTCTTTTATCTT
>BRYF01000004.1:8605000-8607500 GCA_030159135.1 Actinidia polygama | reverse complement strand
TACATGCGGTCACGGACAATTACTAGTAACAATTAATACACTAGATTTGATCAACCAAGAGGGAGAGAGGAAGTTACCACCAGAAATACTTTTTCAGCTTCCTCTCTGCTATGGGTATTCATCACTTCAATTGCAGCCTCCTGTAACAAAAAAATATCTCATTAATAAATGCGCGCTTAGACATACAAGAAAGTAGTAAAAAACTTTCATTCTTTTGGGAAATGCTATACGAATTTACTAAACTTACTAACTAATGTGACATGTATAAATGGGGTTTTGGAATTTAAAACAGAACTTACTCCAATGATATGATAGATAGATCCATGCCATGTCAGTGAGTAATGAAAAAATTATAAAAATTGCTTGTTTGTATGGTATTTACTCTTTTTTTTTTCTTTCTAAAAAGTTTATGTAAGTGTATGGTTGACAAACCCTAAGCGATTTCAATTCCTCATGGGATAAAGTTAATGGCTCTTCAATGGAGGGCTTCCTCTCCAATGTACCAACAGGAGTCGATAGCTTCTCCATTCTCTCTCTCTCTCTCTCTCTCTCTCTCTCAAATTCACAAAGACAAACAGAGAGAGAAATCGATAGGAGAGAGTGAGGGACAGAATTGTGTGTGGATTTTCAGGGAGTGAGGAGTGGACTTATATAGGAGAAAATGTGAAGCCTGTGCCAGGTTCAAGTACAGATGGACGTGGCCTGGTTAACCCATCAGTTCTAGAGAGAGAAAGAGCAAGAGAAACTATCACACACACGGCGATATCCAGGGAAGTAGTAGTGAGAGAGAGTATGTAACCGTCTGCTGTGTGTGTGTGTGTGTTAGTATGTGGCATCCCTGTTTCATGCAATGTAAATCTCTCTCTCTCTCTCTCTCTCTCTCTCTCTAATTGTTCTGAAGAAACCAGCCAGAAGGCATGGAGTTCATTCTCGGACCTAATTAAGGAAACAGCAAAACCAGAGTTTGATTTGTCTCTCGATTCATCATTACCCATCCTAGATCAGATCTATATCCATCGAAAAGAAATTCATATGAATTAGAAAAATTAAGGACAATTCAAAGTGAGTAAGAAAAGTGACTCTCAAAGTTAAACAATGCAGTTAATTATTTGAAGTGGTAAAATGCATGCATGTAACAATGTTATGAAGATTAAATGTCTATATTATATTTGAATACTATATGATGTGTCACTTTGTATAGTAGGTTAATTACATGTATTATGGGAAGTCCATCATGTTATCGCATGGTTTATGCCACAGTCCATGATATATTCAACATGAATGCGGGTTTGGTAAATGTTAATTAAGGAGCCATGAATAAAATAGTTAGAATTAATTAAATGCTTCAATGAATTAAAATTTCAAATTACATTGTTGTTTCAAGATAATCATAATAGGAACATTTAATTCTATATCTATTTTAAAATTAGATCCCAATAAGATAATCAATTGCACTTTTATGAAAATTGTAAAGCCAAAAATGCAGTAATAACTATTCTTCCTTGGAAGGTTACACATTTTTGTAGTTGTACCAAAAAACCCTTACTTTGGGACATGAAAAAATTATGAGACAGATTTTCATAGTACTTTTTAAACCGATTATTTGTTGTATGTAATTTTATTTGAAAAAGAATGATTAGTGTTGAAAATATTCTAGGAATATCCTATAACATTTTTCAACTTTATTAATTTTTTAATTTTCTAAATTAGTTTCTTTATTATCAGTATTAGATTTGATTTGATTTTTTAGTACCCTTATCACATGTATAATTCCTGCAGTATTCTAATGGAATGATATAAGAAATTATTCTCTTTTATTCTAATTTTCTTTTTAGTGTCAGAGCCACATTGCTCTTGGTCAGCCTCCTCCGCTTTTCGCTGCTGGTGGCGGCTTTGCCGTTATCGGAATATTACCCGGTGTTTTCTTTTTCATCTTTTCTTTTTCTTTTCCTCCACCACCAGTTGTCGTCGTCACCTCTATTCTGTATGTTGTTGTCCGTTTGAGTTCAGCAACCATATCATTAGGCTCAAATTTTGTCGATCTGTCAATTTCCTTTATTCTAATTTTCTTTTATTAGTGATACATTTATTTTTTTTGATAATATCCAATAAGTGCACGATCAGTGGATCGTATAAAATGTAATAAACAATTATTGAAAAAGTTTTAGCTAAAAATATTTGTAATGTAAAATTCAAATTCAAATTCAAAATTTGAATAAAAATAATAATAAAAAATAAAAAACTTGATTTTTAAAAAAAGGAAAAAAAATCAATTTTGTGATTCCACTGGCCTGATAGAGAACAAAAGAAGGTTCGTGTACATGCCGACAGTGCCGACAATATTCATCATGGCAACGAAATCAAACAGATGTAACGCCAACTAAAGAGAGACTAGAGAGCGAAGAGACCTCTCTCTCGCTCCTCAATGGTTGCTACTTGCTAGTTGCTACTTGGTAGTCAAATTGGGTACACTGGAAGCCTTTTATAGATGGGGGCCACC
>BRYF01000004.1:8575000-8577500 GCA_030159135.1 Actinidia polygama | reverse complement strand
GTCTACCACCTCATTCTCTTGATCTATAAAAGAGATGGTAGGATTGTTAGACTAAAATCCTGAGATTGAGAGGTTGAGAGAGAGAAAGAGAGAGAGAGAGAGAGAGTGGTGAGAAGTATAGTAGAGAGAGTGCCGAAAGACTCATCCTCTTTGTAATCTTTCTTTTCTCTATAATACATTACTTTTTTTCTTTCCGTGGACGTAGACACATTTACCTAGCTACAAATATTGCTATGTGATTTTACTTTACACATTGTTACTTCGTTTCTGGCATAAAATCTTCCTCCACATAATAACAAAAAAATAATCCTTCAAAACTTATGCCATCCCTTGTCGCATCAAAACATAGCAGAAATAAACTCATGGTATATATAAACCCATATCTCTTATGTCCTATGTTAATAAGAAAAAAAGTATTGCCCCGTGCTATACACGGATGAGTGATCATACAAAATTGTACAGTTGCATGTATATCTATTTTTTCTTTTAATTTATATTTAATAAAAAACTATTACATGTACACTCATAATTGAATATTGTATGAATTGCATAAAGTTAATTGTCAGTTAAAATTGACTAACCCTCAAATATGCTTTAAAGGGAAGAATGGGCAACCTAATGTTGATCACCATTGCTTTAGCTGCATATTGTAAACCTTTTTATGTTTTTATGTTTTTCATTCACAAATAATTGGATTATTATTTTTTCCCTTTTATTGTTGTTTTTCAACAATATAGAATTTATAATTTTCCATAAGTTTTATTTTAGAAAAGAGAATTATGTTTTTCCTTCTTCTTAATTGCTACTAATTAATATAGATAACTTTTTTCGGCTCTATTTTAAGAGAGGGAAGGAGAGATACTAGTGGTAGGAGATTTGAAAAAAGAGATGAGAGGATAGCCACGTGATTTTTTTTTTCTTCTAAAATTTATGAGGGTACCACATGATACTACATTTACTTAGTATATAGTATAGATATGGACCTCATTGTATTCAAGATTATGAGTTATACCATCCATGTCTCCTAATCCAATCTTTTGAAACAAACAAGCCCTTAATGTACCTAAGGTTATTATTTAGGCGAGATGTGAACTCCCTTTGATTTAGTTCTCGACACCCCCCCCCCCCAAAAAAAAAAAAAATAATTACTTTTATTATTTATATTAAATAAAAAAATAGTATTTGAAGATATCTTTTTAATATTTTTGTAAAAATATTTTCATTAAATATTTCTAAATAACTTTTCTAAAATTATTTTACAAAATTAATTGTGAGAAATGAAAAAAAAGGTAACCTTGCCTAGTCGTAGCTAGAATTTGTTTTGTATTTTTTTGTTTTTTATTTTCATAAAATAAATTAATTATGTACTTATAATTATATCAAAGCTATTAGTTTTTACACTCCCATTTCCTTTAATGACACTACATTTTTTATTCTTATTAGGGGTAACTTTAATCAAAATTTGCTTATGTGTAGTGAACATATTTGAATAAAAGGTTGGGAAATTTAAGTATATTTATTATAATGAATATAAAAAAAAGTGTAATTAAAAAAAATAGAATATAAAAATCACTAACCTTCGCATGATGGCATATGAGTTGTTGATTAATCTATATATTAGTACTTAAGCTCTGTTTGGTAATGTTTAAAATGCAAGTTTTGTTTAAGTTTATTATCAAAAAAACTAATATTTTTTATTTTTTTATTTTTCTGGCTTTAGTTTAGATAAAAATAAACAATTAAGCAAAATCAAAAAAATAAATTAACTAACTCTAACTGATTTTTTTACTTATTTTAAATAAAAAAATTAATCAAAAAACTCAAATAAACTGGTTACAAACGGAGCCTTAGTTTATTAGAAGCCGTTTTACATCCATCACATTACCACATTGACCACAAGGCTGTAGTTTTCAATCTACGTGTCCTAACGGCGGGCGACAAAATGGTGTGAGTATTCATACACAAAGAACTTCTCCGACTTGTACGTTACCTAATCTGGTCAATTTGGTAATTACTGAACAAGGAAGGGTCGGTTTAATTGCACGCAGACACGGAGCTTCTAATGCGCACACATTTGTTCTTTTTACACCCGGTGAAAGATGAGTAATGATAGGTACACACCCACTTTTGGGTGTGTATTGTACACACCTATTTTTATTCTCTCACAAAACAAGTGGAACCCGCCCTAATTAGGGTTTTCACGTTTTTCTAAAAACCCTAATTAGGGCGGGTCCCACTTGTTTGTGAGAGAGCAAAATGGGTGTCTCTTGTACACACCCACTTTTGAGTGTGTACCAATCATTATTCGTGAAAGATATCTTTTCTCAAATTGGTTAAATACACTTTCTGACCTTGTACTTTTACCTAGGTTTCACTTTGCACCATTTATCTCTAATTGTATCAATTAATTTTTTATATTTTAGGTCTAGTGTCAGTGTGATCCTTTTATCGACCAACTGTTTAGTTAATGACAATGTGACCTATTTTCTCGAAACTACAT
>BRYF01000004.1:8502500-8507500 GCA_030159135.1 Actinidia polygama | reverse complement strand
TTCCTTAACTAGTCACAATAATTTATAATTAATTAACACTACACACTGTCATAACTAACCACAATAATTTATAATTAACACGATACACGTCATAATTAGCGACAATAATTCATAATTAACATCACATTGTCCTAAGTAACCATAATAATTTGTGACTAACACCACACTTTTGCAACTAATCACAATAATTCATAACTAACATCTTACATTTTCATAACTACCCACAACATTTTGTAAATACCCACAATAATTCATAATTAACACGATATACTATCGTAACTAGCCACAATAATTCATAATTAATACTACACACTTTCGTAACTAGCCATAATAATTCATAATTAACACAATACACTGTCGTAACTAGCCATAATAATTTGTGACTAACATCACACTTTTGCTACTAACCACATTAATTCATAGATAACACCCCACATTTTCGCCACAATATTTCTTAACTAGTCACAATAATTCATAATTAATTAACACCACACATTGTCGTAATTAGTTACAATAATTCATAATTAACACCACACATTGTCGTAACTAGCCATAATAATTTCTGACTAACACCACACTTTTGTAACTAACCACAATAATTCATAGTTGATACCATACTTTCATAACTAGCATCAATAATTAATATATACTATAGCTTTCTCCTTCAATATTCATGTTGATTGTAATATGAAACTGTTGAGTCCAGCCCACTTGGATGAGTTCAAGCCCACATATTTGGGCCCAAGTCTAGTTGACTCATAAGGAGTGTCCATGTGAGAGTGAAACTCTCGAGTTAACTAAAACTCTTAAAATGATTATCTCTTGAAGAGTTAATCTTGAGTTATGAAACGTTTTCCTATGTAAAATAAGATAACAATTAGGTATCCTATTGAAAGTATACCACCTCCTTTCCTTGGTCTATAAAAGGGAGGGTACGGTGCTGAGATTTGTGTGGTGAGCTATGACAAATGTGCTGAGAGTGAGAGGCAAGATAGAAAGAGATTATGAGAGAGTAGTAGAGAGAGTGAATCTCTTCCTTTTGTAATTCCCTCATTCGATTAGTGAATTGTTTATTTCTCTCCGTGGACATAGGCATCATGGCCAAATCACGTAAATCTCTATTGTCTCGTATGTGATCGGTGATTCGTTTTGAGCACAACAATTGGTATCAGAGCCCAGGTCGATTTTGGATCTCCTAAAAAATGCTCGAAATCGATTTCTGTTAGCACCACGATGTTACTCTCATCGAGATGAAACTCCAGCATTAAATCGTGTTGAAAGCCGATCCCAAACGCGCACGCGTCGCCCGAAGAAATGCATGTGAGATCCACTCTTACGCACGCGCCACAGGGGAGGAAGAAGAGTGAGCCCCACTCGCGTCACATGCCCACACGACTGTTGATCAAGTCACTGAAGAGGTAATCTCACTTTAGGTCCCTGAAGTATCTGATAATTATAGTTTGGTCCTTAAAGTTTATGATAATTACAAATTGGTCCTTAGATTTTCTAATAATTATAAATTAGTCCCTAGAATTACTAATAATTATAAATTGATCCCCAGAATTAGTTATAATTATATATTGGTCACTAAAGTTTTAGATATTTATAATTTGATCTCAAAATTTTTTAATTTTGACAGTTTACCCCTCTTTAAGGTTTCTTAAAATTCCAGATTCATTCACAAGGTTGGTGTTTGGATATTTTATTTTTATTTGGGAGAAGTAAGATGGTGGAGAATAATTTTGTGGCTTTGATCATGCTTTCAATCATGAATTATGCATTGTGAAAACCAAGGTTGAAGGACATCTTATTCTACAAGGATTTGTATGACCATTTGGAGAATAAATGAGACAAATCTGTAGCGACGAAGGATGAGGAATGGAAGAAGATGAACCAGAAAGCAATTGGGTAGATCAGACAGTGGATTGGAGATGAGGTATTCCATCATGTAGCATAAGATACGAGTACTTATAAGTTATGGATCAAATTGAAGGAAATGTATCAGGCGAAGACATCTCAGAACGAAGCCTTATTGATGAGAAGGCTTGTGAATTTAAAGTTTCAAAAAAGGACTATAGTGGCGGAACATACGAGTGAATTTCAGAATTTGATCAATCAATTGGCTAATGTTGACCTACAATTTGAGGATATGATGCAGGCCCTACTGTTTTTGAGTTTCTTGCCAAAAAATTGGAAGACATTGGTAGTTTATCTCATTAATTCAGCACCGAATGGTCAAAGATGCCTTATTCAATGAATAGTCAAGGAGTAGAGAGATGGGTACGACAGATAGTGATGATTCATGAGCCCTAGTCTCAGAAAGAAGCAGGGAAAGAGGTCGAGGTCGAGGTCGAGATCTGATTCAAAGAAGAGGTCATCAAAGGGGTACCGGCATAGGACAACCAAGGTCATAGTCGAGAAGTCGTACTTTTATGTGCTTTTACTACAACCAAAAAGGGCATATCAAGAAGAAATGCCCAAGGTATAAAGCATAGAATTAGTCTTTAGAGACAGCATCAGTGATAACAAATTCAGACAATGATGCTTTCCTAATAGTATCGGCAAATGGGATGTCAGATTGGATATTGGATTCAGGAAGTGTTTACCACTTGTGTAGAGACATAGATGTGTTCTCTACATATGAAGTATGTGAAGGACTTGTACGGATGGCGAACAACACGACGAGCAGAGTTTTTGGAAAAGAAATAGTCCAGTTCCACATGGCTGACTGGAGGTCTCTGACATTGACTGAGGTAAAGCATATTCTTAGTTTACGAAAAAATATGATTTCTATTAGGATGCTAGATTCGAAGGATTGCAGCTAGTAGATGAACTTTGAGAGCTTTCAAGTAAAATAAGGAGATACTATGGGAACGGAAAACTAGAGTATTATACCGACTAGAGGGTAGTGTGTAGACATGAGGAGCTACTGTCAGACATGAGTCTAGTGAGATTAGTAAGAAGAATGGACAAGGAAAGTAATAATTGCACAAAGGTACGAGAATTCAGTGCAGGGGTACTTGGAGGATCTATAGTGGTACAGGAGTGCTTTGAGATGTGTACAGAAGTCTAGCCAAACACGAGTTGTGCAACCAGTGCAGGATGTCCAGTTAGAAGCTCAAAGGAATGAGACAAAGTCAATTTTGAAGAGATGTACAATAACGGGTGCGACAACGCTAAAACGAGTGTCTTTTGCTCTTGATTTGATTAGTGACGGTGATCTCTCCAGTTGTGCGCACAAGGAATGAGAGATGGAGCCACGACAACTCGCAATGGACGTACTTTGTGGCGTCACCCCTGTGGGGGGTGTAGGGCACCTCAATGAGAAGGTGTTGGCACTTCGATGTGGAGGTGCATACACTTCGGTGGGAAGTGGAGTAGCCCGTTGATGAGGACAAGGTATCTCGGATGCTGTCTTGTAGATCTTATAGGGGAGCTGGACTAGAAGTTGTCAAGATAGACAACTTAAAAACTTTAGATTATCCTCCAATGGGCTGGGAGGGAGATTGTTGAGTCCAGCCCACTTGGATGAGTTCAAGCCCACATATTTGGGCCTAAGTCCAGTTGGCTCACATGAAGTGTTCATGTGAGAGTAAAACTCTCGAGTTAACTAGAACTCTTGAAAGGATTTTCTCTTGAAGAATTAATCTTGAGTTATGATATATTTTCCTAGGCAAAATAGATAACAATTAGATATCCTATTGAAAGTCTACCACCTCCTTTCCTTGGTCTTTAAAAGGGATGGGTGTTGCGATTTGTGTGGTGAGTTATAAAAAAGGTGTTGCTGAAAGTGAGAGGCAAGACAGAGAGAAATTGTGAAAGAATGAGTCGAGAGAGTAAGACTTCTCCTTTTGTAATTTCCTCATTCGATTATTGAATTATTTATTTTTCTCCGTTGACGTAGGCATCATTGGCCAAACCACGTAAATCTCTCTATTGTCTTGTGTGTGTGTGATCGGTGATTCGTTTTGAGCACAACAAAAATATGTATTTTTTATTGGGAATGACTTTACACCCAATGTTATTTGTAGTGATAACTCAGTTTCATTATAAACGAGATCTTAAATTGAGAAATGATCATCGTTTTTCAAAAAACTGAGATCTTAGAAAATAAGGCCACCGTTTTAGAAGGAACCCGATATCTCTTATATATTGTAATGGAATAAAATATCAAGTACTAACTCCAATCGAGTTAGGACAAGTATCGCCGCTAAACTGTCGTTTCATAGCAAGCTCGACGGTGTCTTTCCACCAGAGCTCTATCGACGACGATTTCAATGCACATCAGGAAACATAAGGTGACTTGCACGACGATATCTCCTCTGACAGCCCGCATGGCTTGATCGAGACGCCATCTACATGACAGGCTAGCTATTACTCGTGTCTTAGGGGCGTGGTTGGGTCAGTTATCTACTCACTGACATAGGAGTCAACGCATCCAAGCACGAGTTGAACTGCAATTTTTCGAATGACATGACAGTTGGTGCATCCAAATATGCGTCAAACTATGTTATATAAAGTCATCCTTTATTCATTCACAGGTTTGCAATTTTCAGTGACTATAAGCTAAACCTCTTTCTCTACATACGCCTTAAACTTTCGGTCAAATTTCGATCATCTAATTTGATCGTTGGAGAGCCGTTCTCGAAAAAAGTTCCGACAACCTTTTTAAGAGGTTTCAAATTTGAGTGATTGAAAATGGAGAAGATCTCCAAATCGCTGGCTTATATCACTAGGCCAACCCGGGGTTGAAGCTCCTGAATCTTGATGCTCAAGTAATTTTCGACAATCTTATACGCCCTTTATGTGATACTTAACTTAGAATCACTATAATTACAAACAAAGCACACTATTTTAACTAGTTCTTTTCTTAAAAAAATTGTTTTCAGTAATTTTTTTTTTTAAGTTTTAGTTATTATTTCTTTAATTTTTCACTTATATTTGGGAGTGGAGTATCCTAAAAATTTAAGGGAAAACTACGAGAAAAAACCAGGGTTTGA
>BRYF01000004.1:8495000-8497500 GCA_030159135.1 Actinidia polygama | reverse complement strand
TCCAAATGTAATTTATTAGGGGAGATTTTATAATTTACATGAGATGTAAATTATAAAATCTCCCCTAATAAATTACATTTGGACAGGTATCGCAATTTGACGGCTGGTACATGCGCATGTCCCAAATCATTTGGGACAGGAGATCTGGTGCCCTATGTTAGGGTTACGAGACTTTGAGGCTACTAGTGGCCGAAAATTATTAAGGACAGTGAATTAAGGTAATTATGAAATTAATACTATTAAAATTTAAATGTTTCACATTTCAATTTCACAACCACCTTAATTCATCATCCTTAATAAATATAAGGTGAATAACAGCCGAAAATTTCTTTCCATTCTATAATAACTTACACATAAAATTTAATTCATGAGTTAGTTTGGTAGTCTAAATCGGAGACTTAAAGTATGCTCTATTTTAAGGTCTCAAATTCAAAACTTCTTGAGTATTATTCAATTTATACGAAATTTTGTCCCGACTTTAATCAAATTGTCCGCTAGTCAATGGTGGGATTGATTTCCGATGATGATGAATTAATTAAGGTAATTGTAAAGGAAGTTTATTAACATTCACGAGAATATACCAATATATGACTAAGTAAAGACTTTCCGTTTGCCCTCTATGATGCACATTAACCTACAGAATTGTAAATTACAAATCAGCCCATTCATTTTTTGTTTTCAAATTTAACAAAAAATTTAATTTAATCTTCAGTTCCTACGCAATCTGATAAGTAATATTTAGAAAAGGGTAAGACTTAGCGGGAAAAAATATTTGTACGGAATTTGTACAATTTTGTTTGAAATTTGTATAGAATGATTTCGAACTATTAGTAGGCCGCCTATATTTTTAATGCACATATGTTTTTAACATTTCTAATCAGCATACATGTGGTAATTTAGCACTGTTGTTAACATAGAATTAATGATAGACAAGTAGAGTAATTAATTACATAGAAAATAATTAAGAACTAATGATTAAATGAAAACTAATTTAAAGCATTTTTTTTTTTTAAATGATGGATCTTCTAGTGAATTTTTTGGGGGAAAAATAAGGAAACCCAAAATTTTGAACAATTTAAAAATTCAAGAAAATCTTATTAGATGAAGATTTTAGTGCACTTTTTACCAAATTAAATGAAAATTTTTATATTTTTTTGACTTCTCTCGTCAAGAGGAATCAAAACATGTTTGTTGCATCAATATTTATTTTGATGATATTTGATGGCATTAAGATTGCATCATGATGATGATTATTATTGATATATTAGTATGATGTTATTTGACACAAAATGTATATATACATTATACTCTAATAGTATTATTTATCTTACTAATGCATATATACTAGATCCATGGCATAATTATGTGTATGCTACATTAGTATATTTTACTATATCTTGTCATGTTTCATACGTCATTATTCTAAGTAATGTAATCTTACATTGCATATGTTGATTTTACTTACACGTATTTCGTGATGTGTTATGATCTTTAAGTTGCATGCTACAACGAGCATAATGAAAACTTGGGCAAATGTCCCAAATTGGTAGGTAAAGGTATGATTTTTAACACACCCTTGTACTTAATTGTGAAAAATTATTGAATAGTGGTGTTAGATAATTAATGCATAA
Organism: Actinidia polygama; assembly: GCA_030159135.1. Taxonomy (NCBI): domain Eukaryota; kingdom Viridiplantae; phylum Streptophyta; class Magnoliopsida; order Ericales; family Actinidiaceae; genus Actinidia; species Actinidia polygama. The sequence continues at coordinate 8,495,869 of BRYF01000004.1, read as the reverse complement.
TGTGTTAAGATAATCATGTTTAATACCTTACATATATGCATCTTATATGTATCATGATGATATTTTAATTAGTCTATTTATACCATCATGACTATATGGCATCTATCATCATGGTTTATGTGATAAATGATTTATGATAGATTGTTATGTTCATTCATATATTATGTGTGTTGAAATAAAGGCATGTTGATGATTAAACATTTTTTAAGTCAAAACTTAGTTTGAAAATCACATTAAGAGATATCAAAAGATCGCACATATATATAAAACACTTGAATCAACTTAAAATAAATTCAAACAAATGTGTTTTAAGATTAAATATGCATGTATAGATTGATAAACAAATTAGAGTTTGAAAGATTCATGTGAGTTTTTCTATGAAAATCGTATCAAGAAAGGAAAATTAAATTTATACTTATTTGAGCTCAACATAATCATAAACAAAAAATTTTAAGATAAAAAGCACTTGTTTAAATTAATTGAAACGAATTAGAATTGCAAGCTCTAAGTCAACTAGTCACAATTTTAAAAGAAAACAATAGTGGTTTTAGAAGAAAAGCTTACACATGTTTAAAATGAATTTAGAAACTCCTCACAAGTTACATTTGTTGTGATTGTGCTTACAAAAATGGTAGAAGGCATGTGAGCCTTTTTTTGTAACATGTCTCAATGCTAAAGCATGGCTTCTCCTTCACCCTTTACGTGAAGGCTGCACACATGATGTCGATGTTGCACACAACCCAATGAATTCATCTGGACCCTTTACTCATGCATTTATTGCCTATATATACATTATCTGATTACGTGAAAAAATGTTAAACCATACTTACAAAGATGCCCAAGCGAAAAGAAATTTTTGGTCTAGTCGT
>BRYF01000004.1:8482500-8487500 GCA_030159135.1 Actinidia polygama | reverse complement strand
TTAACTATACATGAATTCAATTATACCCACATCCAAAATTATTTATATATATAAAGAATTATTTTTTTTTTTTTTTTTTTTTTGAAACCTTACAGATCACACACAGCTACAGTGTGTGATCCTTTTGCAGTAAGGCCGCATGGTGCTTCAACAACAATAAAACTTTTTAGCCTCACAGTGAGGGCTACATAATGAGGCTCTCTTCCAATCATAACACCATGATAAAAAACAGAAATCCAAAATGCCTAGAAAAACAAAGCCACTATTATTTCAACATAAATTCAGATATACCAAATCATGAAATAAAAATATCAAATTACCCCAATCACATTCAACACGGCCCAACCAATAACAGTTTTCCTACTCGATCCTCCCTTCTAGTTGCTTCTAAAAGCTCCTGCTGGACACTGTTTACATGCTCACAAGCTACGATACACCCAACAAGTAAATAAATAAAACACTATGGTAAACAAAGAACAAGACACCATGATTAGTAATGGATTAAGCTAAACAACACTTAAATTACCACTTCAGGATGTCTCATTGGAGGTCAAACTAAGAACCTTATGGTGTCCATCTGCTCAACCAGTCAACCCTACTCTGAAATAATAAAAACTCATATGACTTTGTTCCAACTGTGCCTTGACGTACTTAAAATTTTTTCTGAAGAGGTAAAAGAAGACAACAAAGGAAAATCAAGTTTGTTTACAGAACTGCCTACTTGCCATCAATATAGCAATGCAGTGTACTGGGGCACTGGCCCTAAATTCTTATAAAAAAAAACAAAAAAAAACAACAACTAGGAAGCCATGTGTCATTTCTATTTTCTCTATTATTAATATTTCTAAAGATTCACGCCACTCCCCCACCCCCTCCTACGCCTCCACTTCCCCCATCTGTTTCTCTCGCCCATCGCAATAAAGAGAAGATAAAAAAAAAAACTAAGAATTTTTACTGTATTCCATGAAATTGCTACCATCTCATTCTATATCAAATCCCATGCACCGCACAGGTGAAAAGCTACTCCCAATGTGAAGTAATATAATAGAAAACAGGATGCTTCCAGCAGTACCACCAACCAAATACTGATTTAAATTCAATAGTCAAAAGACCACAACATAGCCATTTAATCTAAGGTTTCCATATAGCCATGACCAGGTAGAGACAATTAAAGAACCACAACTGTGGCTAATCAAAAAAGAGGCAAGTTGGTTTATTTGAAAAGAAGGAGAAAATTAGTAAAAAGAAAAAGAGAAATGAATACTTGGTTCCTTGTCAATGTGACAAAAATAGCTTCCTCTATCACAAGCCAAATAAAATAAACTCGTCAAAGTAAAACAAAAACGAGATAAACATGGAAATGGTTATACAAAGCATACATATTTTACAATTACCAAGCAATGGAGAACTTAGTTGAACTATAAATGGGTAAAATTTTGATAAACAAACTTACCAAAAAATAAAAAGTTACCAATATACAAATCCAAAATAAAATTATTTTACGTTAAAGATCAAGAAGTGTTCTATTCCTCCTTTCTTTTTTTGTTTTTGTTTACTATTCTTATTTTTGTTCAATAAAAGGGAGTTCAAGATTCACCTTTGCTTCAATTTCAAATAATTTCTTCTGATGTTCTGTTAAATAGAGATTTCTGATTCAGACTGCCAATGCGTGAAGTTTCCTTAACAGATTACTGCCTCCCCTGCAAAAATTAGTTTCTTATTTAGAGGTCAAATTACCAGAAGAAGATGAAACACTTAAAATCGTCTTTTTGGGCAGCAATAGTTGTAACCGTGGATTTAGCTTTTAAACACTCTTTTGGAACACAATTTTTTTTTTTTTTGGGGGGGGGGAGGGGGATCTTAATTCAATTGGCACGTATCTAAGTCCATGGTGATAGGGTTTTTTGCAAAGAATAGTAAAGTAAGAACTGAAGAACACCATAAAACATCAGCATTCTCAGGATAATTCAAAAGCACTGTTACAAAGTCTGTTTGATAAAAGAACTAGGATGCTGCCAACTAGGACACTACTGCTTACTAGTGACTTCCTCCTCTCAGAAGTCCACTTGGCTGAAATATGTCACCTTCAAGCTATCAAAAGCTACCTATGGAATAGTAATTGAAGCACAAAATCTGATCAAGCTCAACTGAGAGTAAAAATAGAAAAAAAACTTATGCAGGGTACAAAGAGCTCGAAATTGAAGCTGAAAAGACAATAAGTGAACAATGTGGACGAACATGCACAACCTGAAAAAACTAATTTGATATGACACCAAAACTAAGGGTTGGGATAATATGTGTACATGAGATTTGCACTGCTTTGTATATTTGTGTAATATAGTTGTTTCACTAATCCATTGTCAACTATAAAAAAACTATAGTTGTTTTTCCACAATATTTCACCCAAAAAACATAAAATATTGATGATGCATTAGTGAAGGGATTTATCAAAAAAGTACTTTCAAAAATAAAGGACAGAAATGATCAAATTGGTTGTGGGCGGACAGTCCAGGCCATGGGTCTTAGTTACTATCCAGCCGATCACTCACAAAAATTTTATAATTATTTAGTAACTTTATATTAAAAAAATTATAGGATGTATATGTATCACATCCTTTGGAAAGTAATGTAAATGAAAAATAATTTTTTTGACTACTAGCTGCTGCTATTCGACACAAACTTTGAAACTCCATACTTCATTTTCATGGCCTAGTTCATTATGTAACATACATGGTAAAAATAAACAACGAATTTAAAGCATACTGAATTTTAGTTGATACTCCTTTCATGTCATATACATGGATTCTAAGTCTTGCCAGAGTAACAAATTAGAGCAGTTTATTACAAGTTTTGTGATAAATTTCTCAAAGATTAAAAAAAATGAGAGAAAATTAATTGATAGTCCCTTTAAATAAAATTCTTATGTTGGGGTAAATTAGATAGTTCCCAAGCTTAAATTTGGTGTCTAAGCTACCAGGCAAGACCTAGGCAGCCGACCCAACTATGGATGGCCTAGGCGAGTCTTGCCTAGACCCATTAAACTGAGAACCTTGACTGAGGGCTTAGACCAGTGCCCATAACAACTATAGTTGAGTCCCATAGGTGGTTTTATTACTAAATTGTGTCTAAATTATGTGACTAAGATAATTTTGAAATTAAAATCACATGGTGAGTGTGTTCAACCTTGACATACAAGGTCCACAAACAGACACAAAAGTTTATTTAAATGTCCTTTATAAAAATTCTAATTATAGATCATTACTCTTTTTATGGATGCCAATATAGGTAGGTTTGAAATGGATAAGTCTTTGAAGAATGAATACACAAAGGAAAAGCTTTCAAACCTCATATGCCTACTCATTTCTTGTTGGAAATAGCAAAATAAAAAGGCAATTTCCCAATGTAATATTTTTCATACCTTAAGAACACGAACTCTCACATGAGTAATTTTCTTTTGAAAATCAAAAAACAAGAACATAAATTAATAACTTCTACTTCCAATCCTCCTTTGAGGGGATATCTTCTGAGAAGGAAAAGGAAAACATAAGTCCCTGAGGACATTGAGAACATAAAGATACTGCATATTGAATTCATTTATATAATTATAATGAATAGTAATGTGCCGGAGTTAATCCATAGATTTTCTCTAAGAAATGAATGAAGATGATGTCAAAGAATTGCATACAGTGCTTGGGTTCTTAGATACAACACATGGTTGGTTCGTTGAAAAATCCCAGAGTTTTGCCGGTAACAATTAAGAGTATTCAGTGTAGAAAACAAGAATAATACGTAATTTGCAAATATAGAGGCCAACATAAGAAGCTCGGAAAAATGAGAGGGACTGAGTTATTATAGTGAATATAGTGAAATCAAACATTGCAATTGTTATAGAGAGAAATATGTACATTTGGCTTTCTCGTGTGCATGAAGAGTAAAACTTGGCTTTGCCGAAGAAGATTGATCAAGTTTCACAGCTCGGATATCAAAACCATTAATGGAACCATTCTCTAGAATAACCTGAAAATACAAGTAGATGATAATGGTTCTATTTCAAAAACGAATCTCCAAAGCAAAAGAATTAAGGCGTCCTTAGAAATAAATACACTAGACAAGCCTTCACATAAAAGTCCCCACTCTTTGCATATTCTTAAAAAGAAACATGAACATAATCGTAGATTGAAAAGTCCCTCACCGTTCTTTGCATATTCAAAAAAAAAACATAATTCACATACCACAAATGAGTTCTCATTGTATGGATCTCATGCCGAACTTTCAACATTGGCTGAAACTGATTAGATCAATGCTGTATGAGAAGGTATCCTTCCGTCCTGATCACATAAACATTAATCAAACCAAAGTATCTCCTAAGCAATGCAATTTGAACAAAGAAAAAATCATAAACAGGTCCTTAATGTGACTTTGAAAAACTAAAGCAGGTTCACTAATAAATTTGAAGTTCATAATGAATAAACAGATCAAATAAAGATCTACATTACCATAATCACTATGTGATCAAAGGATCCACCAAGCAGAACTTGTGGCACATGATGATTCCACGTAATGGCTTGAACCTGAAATATGCTATAAGAAGGTGAGAAAACAATTTGCATCCGAATGGATACGTAATTTACAAATATGGAGGCCAACATAAGGTAAAAACAATTACCATTTTATCAGTGAAGAAGCTCTTAAAAATCAGAGGGACTATGAGTTACTATAGTGAATATAGTGAAATCAAACATTCCAATTGTTATAGAGAGAAATATGTACATTTGGCTTTCTTGTGTGCATGAAGAAGAGTAAAACTCGGCTTTTCCGAAGAAGATTGATCAAGTTTCGCAGCTCGGATGTCAAAACCATTGACGGAACCATCCTCGAGACTGACCTGAAAATACAAGTAGATGATAATGGTTCTATTTCAAGACGAATCTCCAAAGTAAAGGAATTAAGTGCTTAGAAATAAATATACTACAAGCCTTCACGTTTTCAAAGAAAAGTTC
>BRYF01000004.1:8437500-8440000 GCA_030159135.1 Actinidia polygama | reverse complement strand
ACGCAAACAGTGACAGTGAAACATGCCAGTACACTATTTAAGCCAGGCACTTCAACTTCTGGTTTCAAGTGTTATAAGTGTGGGGAGCCGGGTCATCGTGCTGTAGAATGCAAGAAGGGAGACTGCCTGGGAAAGAACTTATTCATAGAGGCTGAAGAGGAGGCAGAGGAACAGAATGTTGAACCTGACAATGCTCTAGAATATGATGAAGCTGTCAATCCCGAGTTGGAGGAATTTGTTACAGGAGATTGCGGTCTCTTGTTGGTGGTACGTCGAGCCTATTTTGAACCCAAGGAGGTGGAAGGAGATGCATGGCTTCGCAATAATATTTTTTAGTCTACTTGCACTATCGACGGTAAGGTGTGCCGTTTTGTCATTGATTTAGGAAGTTGTGAAAACGTGATCTCTGAAGAGGCAGAGCAGAAGTTGGGATTGAAGACATAACAGCACCTTTCGCCCTACAAGCTAGCATGGCTAAAGAAAGGTAACGATGTTAAAGTTTTCAAGCGTTGTCTAGTTTCATTCTCTGTAGGCTCTAAGTATAAGGATCAGGCATGGTGTGATGTTTTGACAATGGATGCATGCCACTTGTTGTTGGGTAGGCCATGGTTGTATGATAGGAGAGTGACACATGATGAGCGTACTAATACATATAGTTTACTGTTTAATACTACCAAGATAGTGTTGTTGCCGACTAAGGAGAATATACCCAAGCCACAAGCTGGGGAGGGTACCACCTTGGTGACTCGAGGACAATTTGATGAGGAACTGACTACAAACCAGACTGTTTATGTATTTATTGGGAAAGAGAAGTAGAAAGTTCATACAATCAAAACTGTTTCGGAGATCATCCAACTGTTGTTGGACGAGTTTCGGGATGTTTTACCTACTAATTTATTACACAATTTACCACCATTGAGGGATATACAACACCAAGTTGATTTGGTTCCAGGTTCGAACTTGCCAAACTGACCTCATTACAGAATGAGTCCGATGGAGCATGAGGAGCTTAGACGACAAGTCGAGGAATTGTTGACCAAGGGATTTGTCCAGGAGAGCCTCAGTCCTTGTGCAGTTCCAGCCTTGCTGACTCCAAAAAAGGATGATTTGTGGAGGATGTATGTGCACAGCCGGGCTATAAATAAAATTACAATCAAATATCGCTTTCCTATTCCTAGACTGGATGATCTTTTGGATCAGTTGACAGGTGCGCAAGTGTTCCACAAACTAGATCTCAAGAGCGGGTACCATCAGATTCGGATCAGGCCCGGAGATGAGTGGAAGACAGCCTTCAAGATGCGAGAAGGTTTATATGAGTGGTTGTTGATGCCCTTCGGATTATCTAACGCTTCGAGTACATTTATGCTGGTGATGAATCAGGTATTGAGGCCTTTTATCTGTAAGTTTGCAATGGTGTATTTTGATGATATCCTTATATACAACTGGTGATCCAGAAAGCCATATTCAGCACATGCGAGAAGTTTTGGCAACCTTGCATAAATCAACCTTGTTTGGAACCTTAAAAATGTGAATTCTTGTCAGATAAAGTGTTCTTTTGGGATATATGGTGTCGAAAGATGGAATTTTAGTAGATGATTTGAAGGTTGAGGCAATCAAGCAATGGCTTATACCGAGGAATTTATTTAAAGTAATGAGCTTCCACGGGCTGGCTACCTTATATAGGCGCTTTATCCCACACTACAATACCCTCATGGCACCAATCACGGATTGTATGAAGGCGAAAAAATTTACTTGGACAGAGGCAACATTAGAAGCATTCAGAGTAATCAAACTGAAGTTGACGTCTGCCCCCGTATTAATCCTCTAAGATTTTTTGCAACCGTTCGAGTTGCATTGTGATGCTTCCGAATCAGCGATGTTTTGAGCCAATAGTCTAAGCTAGTGGCCTATTTCAGTGAGAAGTTGAATGGGGAAAAACTGAAGTACAACATTTATGATGTAGAATTCTATGCCATCATTCAGTCCTTGCGGCATTGGTATCACTACTTGATTCACAGTGATTTTGTTCTGCATTCGGATCATGAGGCACTGAAGCACATTAACAGTCAAGGGAAACTGTCTGACCGACATGCTAAGTGGGATGCATATATCCAACAGTTCTCATTTGTTCTAAAGCATACATCCGGGGCCTTGAACCGAGTAGCTGATGCCTTGAGTAGACGAGCCTCTTTCTTTACTCTTATGCGTACCAAGGTACTCGGTTTTGATTCGTTCCGTGATATGTTATCTGCTGATCCTTTCTTTTCTTACATGCTTGATGATATAGCAACAGATAACCACTCGAACTTCCATGTTCAAGATGGATTTCTGTTCAAGGGCAATCATTTATGTGTTCCAGATTCTAGTTTGAGCTTGAAGATTATTAAGGAGCTGCATGATGAAGGCCATGTGGGAAGAGATAAAACTTTCGTGTTGATTGGAGAGTCTTATTTTTGGCCAATCATGAGACGTGACATATACAAATATGTGGAAAGATGCC
>BRYF01000004.1:8372500-8377500 GCA_030159135.1 Actinidia polygama | reverse complement strand
TTTATAATCTTGAGGAATAAATCCAAGATTCTCTCGCCCACCAACTTGTCTAGCCATAAAGTCAACTATTGCCTTTGGAGCTATCCCACAATCATTTTCCATATCTGCTATAGTTGCTTGGGCAACTCCAAACTTCCTATGAGACTTGTGTAAATGAGTCTCACTTGGAGTAGAGATTGTGTGATTATGCACGAGATTAAATTCAACAACATCAAATTGTTCCGTTGGTCAACAATATTTGACTTTCATCCGTACCAAATAACCGAATCTCGTCTCAGGGCGATGAGATGTGTACATATGATCTCGTTTATCTTTTCCCCGTTTACCTTCGCAAGAGAAACAAAATATCCGAGTCACTAAAATTCCTCTCTTATCTTTATATTCTTTACTTTTACGCACACTAAAACCAACTTTGTACGCATAGGCATTATAAAATTCATAAGCTTCCTCTTTCGTCTTAAATTTCATGTCAAGATTTGGAATTGCCTCATTGGGAATATGGGAGTGAACCAAATTTATATGACCTGTTGCATCTAATGAATTTTGCAATAGATGTTGCTCACCTTCCTCTTCGATAGGAACATTGTTGTTAATGAAGTCATCATCATCTTTAAACTCCAACTTACGGCAAGAATCGCAATCATCACTTGCATAATTTCCATCAATGTCCACAACCTACAATCAGGTAATACAAAAAATTCAAATATTTGCTCTAGTGGATGGATTGTTCATGTGCATATTTGCTTCTTGGATATCTAAATCTCTTTCACGTAGTGATATCTAAATCTGGTACCATTGTAAAAATAACTTACCTCACATGAGATTGGAGAAGAAGAGCTGATTTCAATCTCCATGTTTTGTTCTCCTATTCTCTGTATTCTCCTCTCTCAATACGTAAGTGCATGTGGGTGAATAAAGGGAAGCCAGATTTTTTCACCACAAGAATTCTAAGGAAGCTTGTCGATTTTCTGCTGTATTATCAGTTTTTTTGATCTTTTCTTGTTGTTTGGACTTGTTGTTGAGGGATGAAGTTTCGATCTTCTAGTATTTTTCGCCACAAGAATTCGCGTCAAACATGTCAAAAGAGGAAGAAAGGTCTTTTAGGATTTTACTGAGGGAATGGGAAACGTGGGAGAAAAAATCTGGGACAAAGGATTAGAAGTTAACGTGGAAAGAAGAAAAGTAACGGATAAAGAAACGGGAACTAACTGGGTAAAAAATGGACAGCCATTCACATTGGGATAGGGGACTGGGATAGAAAATTCTGGATGTTGGATCCGAACCCTTCAATCGAAGCTCTGCCTTCTCTATGATACTCATTTTTATCAACCCTGCACATAATGTGAAACTAAAATAAGTGTAATGTGAAATGCTATACAAATTATCATATTTTACGAAAAAAAGAATTAACTGATATATTAGAAAATGATACTACACTGATGTGATAAAGACATCTTGCGTGAGTAAAATACATTGTGAGATTTATATATATGTCGAACATTTCTCAAATGTAATTTATTATCTCATCATTTATGGGTAGCAAGGGATAAATCATTATACTTTAATTAGGCTCAGTTTGACTTAATTTTTTTGAGATTATTTAGTTGTTCTGATTTTTGAATTTTTTAGTCTTTAACGAACTTTTTTTGTTCTTTTGACCAAAGTTTTATATTTTTTCGATTTCTTTTGAAGAGAAAAAATCTGAAAAATATAAAAGTTTCTTTTTTGTCTTTAGCTAAAGATAAATTTTAGCTAATTTGTCAAGTAAATTTTTTTTTTTGTCTTTAATGAACTTTTTTCAAATTAAATAAAAATCTAACATTTTCAAACTCCTCTAGTTAAGAGAATCGAAAAAATATAAAAATTTACTCAAATAATTAAAAAAAAGTTTATTAAAGATGACAAAAATCAAAAACAAAAATAACTAAAATTTAAAAAAAAAAACTAAATCAAATTAGTGCAATTATCTAGAAACCTTAGGCTTCCATTTGGTTTCTTTTGTTTGAAATTAATAACATTTTCCATCATGATGTAACAAATTTAAATACTTGATTTAGCATATGGTATTAATTTATACAGATATATTCATTCTCTTAAAGTTGAAAAAAAAATATTGCATTAAAGTAAGCGAAGAAGATGTTGACTCGCCAGGAAAGTAATTTTATATTATTTCTCAAGCTGTTAATTGCATTTTATTTTTAAATTAATAACAAATTAAAAATAGAAAAATCAATGAAAGCGTGATTATGGATTTATTAATTGCCTGAGTTACGATTGGTTCTAGAAGGGAAAATGATAGATTCTAGATTATTGCCCAAGCAAGAACCTAAAACAAAGAATTTATTCTTTAATTAATAAATTAGACTCCGTTCGGATTAAGAATTTGATAAGGAGAAAAGAAAACAAAATGAGAATGAAAAAATTAAAGGATCCAACGATTTGAACTGCTAGATCCTCAACCGTGTGTCTTTATAACTTTTCTCTAATTCATAGATATTGGATGATCAATATCCAAACTCCTTTTTTGAGAGAAAAATTACAAAAAGATGAAAAGGGACAAGCAAGTCTTTTCCTTCCATAGAAAATAGAAAACAAAAGTTACATAAATGCTCAAAGAAAGACAAACCTTGAGAAGAATGGCCATATGGCAAACCCATCTAGAAATTCTTGACTTTTATGAAAAGCCTAACTTCAAATCAGCCACACCATTAGTATAAAATAAAATAAATTATGAAAAAAAGAATTGAGAAAGAGTCAAAGAGTCATTGGTGACAATTCCATCACATCCACCTCCCTTCTCATATACCACAACAATATCCACCATCTCTTCTCCCCTCTCTCTCCCCTCAATTTCCTTCACAAAAAACCATGCTTGATCCAAGAATTGAACCTTCTAGTAACCATATCCATAGCTTCAATCCCACTATAAATATAAGTGATAGTTTTGACAGTTGGGGACCCCAAAAAACACCCACAGTTTTTGAGAATCATCGGCATTGGAGTGGCGGGGGAGTCCAATTTAGCATCGAAAATGCAGACGATGAATCCGGTGTTTGTTCACCACCTTTGTGGAAGACGAGCCCCGAAAAAACCCACGAAAATTACGGGCTTCTCTCTCCAAATTCTAGGACTCAAGCGATAGTTAGAGGCCAGTGGGAACTCATGCAGATGGTTAAAAAAATGCCCGATTCGTGTTACGAGCTCTCTTTGAAAGATCTAGTGGAGCAATACCCGCGAGCAGAATCTCAGGAGGAGTGTTTGGTTGGAGAGAAAATTTTGAAGCAAAGGGTGAAGGTGACCAAGAGGCAAGAAAGTATGGGAGGTGGCAGAGGAATTGACAATAGGGGGTTCTTTCTTAACATAGTGTTTCCATTTTCTTTGGGATCAGGGAAGAAGAAGAAGTTGTCGACCAATATTTGGGCGAGAGTTTCACCGAAACCTGAGGCTAGTTCGGAGAAATCTTTGAAGGCGGTTGATAAGGAGTGGTGGAGGAAGAGGTTTTCTGTTTTGGGCGAAAGCGAGAGCAGTGGAGAAAGCAGACATAGTAGTGGAAGTAGTGGAAGCTGTAGTAGCAGCATAAGGTATGCTAATTTCAGTAAATTCATAGTATGAAGAATATGAGATTATTCATGAACATTTTTTCTTTTTCTTTTTGATAATTTCTGTAGTAGTATCCTCCAACTGATTTAAATACTTTTGGGAGATTGCTAATTACAAAAAACCCATGATTTTGATGCTTTAATTGCATCAAAAACTGGTGATGCTGTTATAGACAGATGAATATCTAATCTTTGAGCTTCCCTTAACATGTTCAATTCATAGTTAGTTTTGCTAAAGGAAGATGGTAAACTAGAATATATATATATATATAGCTTGGGGCGATCACAGTCCCAAAATTTTTTATTTTCTTGAAAAGACCTTTGTTATCACTTTACAATAATAAATGATTTCACCCACAAATTATATATATATATATATATATATATATATACTAGATTTAACTTGGGGCGATCACAGTCCAAAATTTTTTTATTTTCTTGAAAGACCTTTGTTGTATACTAAAATTTATAAGATCATTTCACAATAATAAATGATTGCACCCACAAATTATAATTGTTTGCATTAAATCTTTAGCTAATATTTAAGGAAAAGTTATATAACCTTCAAAATTTAAGATACTTTTATTAGTAAAAAATGATATTGCTGATCAAATTTCACGACAAATTTTTGTAGTCAAGGTTACATATTATTTTACATCCCGAAAATTAAAATCCTAGATCAGTCTCTTAAGCTCGGTCTCCCTCATAATGAACTTCCTCAATCAGATTGTTAAATCACCAATTTTTCCTCCAATCCAAACTACAGCATGCATGTATGAACCCAATTTTAGGATATGAGGCATATTGCTTTGGAGTTGAACAGATCTACTCATCACTTGTAAATTGGCCCGTGTCACAAAGGTACGAACTCAACTACATGAAAAAATCCAATTGCAAGATACATTGCTGCTAAAAATTATCCATAATCAGAAATTGATTAGGAAAGTACTTTTGAGTCCCTGCTTGGTACCAGCTTTTTTGGGTCAAATACTGACTTTTTTGTCTTTAATTTTATTTTTTATAACATTCATTTTTTCCGCTTTAATTTGGCTATTTTTTAACTTTTTTTGTTTTGAAGAATTTGCAGTCCCTTGATTTTTTAGATACTTATATTTAGGACTTATTAATTAAATTTATCTCAATCCAGAATCTATTCACTAATCAATTCATCATCCGAATCTCACCTAAATTTTTATTGTCACCAATCACTATTTCACTGCGAGCACTAGTAACTGGATCCTCTCTCCTCTCTCTCTGTTTCTTTCTCTCTCTGGACCCCTCGCCCTAGAGGTGAACAAATGGACCGGGTTTTTGAACCCGCCCGTCGGCCGAACCGTTACTGTAGCGGTCCGGGTAAGCCCGACCCGTATGAACTTGGGCCCAGCCCGAAGTCCATTTGTT
>BRYF01000004.1:8320000-8322500 GCA_030159135.1 Actinidia polygama | reverse complement strand
TTAAATTACTAAAAGTTGATATTTGAAAATAGATTTAAAAATATCAAATAGTAACCATTCAGAATCAATTTTTAAATATTTTTAGAAGTTTTTTTTTAGAATTAGAAACATAAATTAAAGACGAACATAATGACACATGCACATTTTGAGGTACATAATGTAAAATCTACTTTTAAATAGATTTTGACAAACAATAATACTATATATACTAAAAACATTTACTAAATATACACATAACACAACCACTTGTATTTTAGAAAAAATGAGAAAAGACATAGTTAGAATCTTAATACATGTGGTCGGTATATATTTAATAAATTTTTAATATACTTTTTTTAGTATCTATAACATTATCGTTTGACAAACAGCTCCCTTCCCATTGTTCCCAACTTTGGTGAATGGGTGGGGTTAAGCTCAACCCGTTTAATATTGGCATAATTGCATTTAACCCACTGTGGTTAGCCCCGACGATACATTGTCTCCCTGTGATTTAAAAACCTACACATAATCATCTCGTGCTTTGGATAAAAGTGTTACAAGGATGGAACGTGACGAATGGATTGAAATGACCAAATTGTCCCCGTTATATACATTTGTAGCACTCCCCGCTTCATCACTGTTTGTGTAAAAACAAGCGAGAGACCAAAAGGACTGTGTTCTCAAAGCTAGGGTCTGGATCGATCAACATGTACATCGGTGAAACAAGTTTCGATTCAAGTGAAGATCGAGTTCAAGTATGACATCCATTCTACTTTGATTTCGTTTTTCTGAAGTATTTTGTCCAAAAAGGCTGATTGTTTCCAAGATTCCTTTGGGTTATGTACTTAATAGTTGAAATATTGTTGAACGCTGAAAAAGTTTTGTCATCTATTACAAGGTTTCTAAAATTTTTGGAAGATACTATTTTGTTTATTGGAAAAGCCTTAAAAAGATGATGGTGATGTTATGCCCCAGTGATTTACTGAAGGTTTGGAAGGTTCTGATGATGATGACACATTTGGCATGTTTAGGAAGAAAATTGATAAGGATTATGTATGTGATAAAGGGAAAGCACCAACTGTAGATGGTGCTGCTTGGTACAGTGATGTTGATGATGAGTTACAAAGTTCCCTAGGGTCATCATATGATGCAATGGGTCATAGGTATCCTGAGTTCAATCCTCTAACTGATATGATAAAAGCCTGAACTAGTCGCGGGGATGAAATTTGCTTCTGCCCAACTATTCGGAAAGGCTTTCGTTGAGTGCAAATACAACAGGGCTATGATGTCACTTACCTGAAGAATGAGAATGCTAGAATTACAGCCATACGCAAGAAGAAATGTGGGTTCTGTTGAATCCAGCCCACGTATTTGGGTCCAAGCCTAGTTGGGTCACATGGAGTGTCCATAAGAGTGAACCCTCGAGTTAACTAGAACTTTTGAAAAGTTAATTTTGAGTTAGGAAATATTTTCCTAGATAGAATATGATAACAATTAAGTATCCTATTGAAAATCTACCACCTCTCCCCCTTTGTAATCCTCTTCGTTCGATTAGTAGATTATTTATTTCTCTCCGTGGACGTAGACATCATTGACCGAACCTCGTAAATCTTTATTGTCTTGTGTGTGGTTGATCTAAATAATATAGGGTAACGTGTGTTTTACCCAACAATTGGTGATTCGATTTTTTAGCACAATAGGTTCAGGACACATGCATCTCCCATGCAAGGGGAGAGAACATTTCAAATAAGCTGGAGCTGGAGCTGTTGAAGAAGGAAGCGAAGCAATGTATTCCTTGTTTATCTGACTGTAAGAAGTTTGAGGTTGGTCATGCAGAATGTGGGAGTTAACTGGTATTCCTACCATGCATATACTTTCGGAAGGAGAACCCTGAGACGTACATGCATTCTTATTACAACAAGGAAACATATCTAAGAACATATAACTCAATGATGAATCCAGTACCTGGTGATATGAATTGGGTTGAGACTGGAATTTCCCATTCAACCTTCCGATTACAGACCTCAAGCTGGAAGGCCAAGAAAGCTGGTTTGGCAAAGTAGAGCTGGTTTGGGAGTCGCATGTGCCAAATGCCTCAAATCTGATCACAATAAAAGGTCATGCAAAGGCCCATCCCATCCAAATTCTAGGTTGTTTAATGGTGGAATAGGTTGTTCTTCAAGCCAACCTACCATGGTAAGCATATAAATAATTGTTGTTATTTACAATATCATCCTAGACTAACATGTTCCCAATTGTAGGGGACACCCTAAAGGGGTTGATTTTGCTCCACCAACTTTTTCATCTCAACATGTTCTTTCATCATCTAGACTATGTATTCAAATTCACAATTGTTTATACTTTATCAATTGCATCTTAAATATGGAATAAGTTGTGTAATGTTGTTATACAGGCACCAAAGCTGAATTGTGTTGGTGGCAAATGGGCAAATGCTGGAAGAGGTGGAATCAAGATGGAGGTGGGGGGTGCGGGGGGCAATACCAGAGGTGGCATCACTGTT
>BRYF01000004.1:8297500-8302500 GCA_030159135.1 Actinidia polygama | reverse complement strand
CGGCTGTGGCTTTCAACTTTGACTTTCAAGTTCGGTCAAGTTCTATGATGTACTCAATATGTTCTAAGGTTCCAATTTTCAAATTGCAATAAAAGAGCCTTACCAAATTAGTGAATACATCCGTTGGGAGAGGTCGGAGTCCAGTCCATCCTAGCGCATCCGCCGGAGCTAGCATTTTCTGAAGATATCTGACGGGAAAGCTTTGCTCAAATTCCTGCTCCGTGATGATTGGATGATCCTTGAACTCAAGAAGCCAAGTCTTTTGGATTTCCATTGTTTTAAACATCTAGGGTTTGAAAACCATTGGTGGCTCAGTGGGATTATCATTTGAGGCATGTTTTGTTCTCACCATAGCTCAAGAGGAAAATTATGAAGGTTTTAGGGTTTTGAAATTTTTGGGATGATGAATAATAAGAATGATAGGGGTTATTTATAGGAAAAATCTAGATGTTTAGGGCTTTTAGAATTCTAAAAGGAGTACCTGAAGAGTTTAGAACTCTTGATTTGAAGGATTTGAATAGTCTCTGATCTTACAAACTCTGTTTCTTCCTCTTCCACAAAGCCGGCAACTTTGGTCGACCAAATTTGCAAATTCGGTCGATGATTCTAGGAGAATGGGCGATCGAACTTTTAGGAGTTTCGAATTTTGATAGATTTAGAACTCTAGGTTCGTAGAATTTGTGAGGTTAGTTGGGTTTAGGGTTTCTCTTAGAGATAAAGTAAGAAAAGGAATAGATAAGTTAAAAAAAATTAAGATAAATATCAATTTAAAGCTTCATTTAATATTTTTCTCTAAAATAAGCACGCCTTTCAGGTTCTGCACGTTTTGACAGTAACTCCAATTTTTTCCTAAATTGAGTTTTTCTTCCTATTTTCTATCCTTCTTCAAGTCATAAATTGTAATATTCTGACCCTTAATTATCTTTATTTTATTGCAAAAATAGAAATTGTTGGGGTTAAATTAAAAGATTAATAACTTTTAGAATAAATTAAAGAAGATATTTAAATAATATAATTATTTAAAAATTAAAGGGGCTAAAGTGTAATTATATGAAATAATTTGACACGTATAAGATGACTCACATATGACCGTTTCATCTTTTCTTTTCCTTTCCTTTGTCTTGTGTTTGAAAACAAAATTTATAAATAGAAACAAAGACTTTAGAGAAGAAAGAAAGAATAGAAAGATTGAGAAACTAGAGAAATTATAATATGTGATCAAATATGATCATGTGAGATCAAATATTAAAATCAACGGAGAGATGATGTCGGATTGATGTAAAATTTTAGTATGATGATCATGGGATTTAGATCTTCATATCTAATGGCCTTAATTTCAATTTGAGGTAAACAGGAGGTATACAATATACTTTTTAAAATTTTGGAGTTATTTCTTAAAATATCTAATTTTGTACTCCTTTGAGCATGTGTGTTATCTATTAAAATTCGTGATATTTTTATTAAAATCATGATGTGTATTGGCTAAAGTGTCATGGTATTGAATGGTACGGACTGAGTGAGCCTGCAAATCACCTTGATACTAGATAAAGCTAGAAAGGCTAGGTGAGGTGGGCGAGGCTGGCTACCAGTCACGTAGCAAGAAAGACCGAGTATGAGGTCTTTGATGTAATATTGATTCGTTGAGCTCTTCTAAATTTGTTGTTGAGCCATTATTGATTCGTTGAGTATATTCCCGTCA
Source organism: Actinidia polygama (assembly GCA_030159135.1). Lineage (NCBI taxonomy): Eukaryota > Viridiplantae > Streptophyta > Magnoliopsida > Ericales > Actinidiaceae > Actinidia > Actinidia polygama. The sequence goes on along the minus strand of BRYF01000004.1, from coordinate 8,300,801 downwards.
TATTGTATACTTTTCTATTTAAAATAATTTTTCAGGAGAACGAGGGAGTCCGGATAGTGCGAGATGGGTCGGGAGAAAGACTTAAAGTTTAATGATTTATTTGCATTAACTTCATTTGAAGAGATTGTAAATATAAACAATTGGAGACTTTTATTTATATGCAATTAGAGACGATTGAGGATACACGATTGAAGATTTTATATTTTAATCATTTTGTATAAACATTTGGAGACTTGTAAAATATTTGAGAAAAATAGCGTCTTGATTTTTGTATATAAGAAAAATATGATGATTAGTGATTAAATTAGCGACCGGTTGAAACGGGTCGTTACATAAATAAATTGACATTTATGTTGACCATGCTTCTTTTGATTATTTGTTTACATAGCAAAAATTTGATACCTTAATGTACATTCGAATTTGAAATAAACCAAAGCAAGGCATTGCAAGCACGTAATCAATCTCAACTAGGTTTGGATTTATATATGTTTTGTTGGAGTTTATTTACAGATTTATTTTGACATATTTATTCGTTCTCAACTCCAACTAATTCAAGTGCTTATGAATTTTAAACAAGAATCAAAAAATGCTTCACATTGGTAGAGACATCATGAGTTCACGTTTAATAAAATAAATTTTTTTCTCAAGGGGTTTTGTAAGGATATCCGCCAATTATTTGTCAATGTGTACATATATAAGTTCAATATCCCCTTGTTGGACGTGATCTATTTGAAAATGATGTATAATCTCAATGTGTTTTGTTCTCGAATGTTGTATAGGATTCTTAGATAAATTTATAGCACTTGTATTATTACAATTAATCGGAATATGATCAAAATACATTCCATAGTCCTCCATTTGTTGTTTTATCCAAAACACTTAAGCGCAACAACTTTCGGCGGCCACGTATTTGGCCTCTACCGTTGATAATGCAACGGAGTTTTGTTTCTTGTTAAACCAAGCAACTAGGGATTGTCCTACAAATTGACAAGTACCACTTGTGCTTTTTCTATCTACTTTACATCTCGCATAGTCCTCATTAGAGTACCCTTTTAAATCAAAGGCAACTCCTCTTGGATAAAATATGCCTAAATCTTGTGTATCTAAAAATACGTTTTACGGCCGTTAAGTGTGATTCTTTAGAACATGATTGAAATTTAGCACATATGCACACACTAAACATGATATCGGGTTTCCTTGTTGTTTACGTCTTTGTCAAGTTTGATGGATGTGCTCATAGGTGTGGTTAGTGCATTTGCTCCCATCATGCCAAATTGCTTGAGTAACTCATTTGTGTACTTTGCTTAATTGATGAAGGCTCCCTCACTTGGTTGCTTGATTTAAAACCCAAGAAAAAAGTTAAGCTCACCCATCATGCTCATCTTGAATTCACCTTGCATGCACTTAGCGAATTCGTTGCACATATTTTCGTTAGTAGCACCAAATATAATATCATCAATATATATTTGCACAATGAGTATGTCATTGTTTTTGGTTTTTATAAATAGGGTGTTATCTATTTTTCCTCGGATGAAGTCATTTTCATTTAAGAACTTGCTAAGCCTTTCATACCAACCTCTTGGAGCATACTTCAATTCATAGAGTGCTTGTGATAGTTTAAATATATGGTTTGGGTATTCATGATTCTCAAACCTGGGAGGTTGTGCTACATATACCTTATTAGTGATATATTTATTTAAAAATGCACTCTTAACATTTATTTGATATAATTTAAAGTCTATATAGCATGCAAAGGCTAGTAGCATCCGAAAGGCTTCTAATCGAGTTACGGGAGCAAATGATTCATCAAAATCAGTTCCCTCTTCTTAACTATATCCTTGTGCTACAAGTCTAGCTTTATTTCTAACAATGATTCCGAATTCATCAAGTTTATTTTTAAATACTCATTTAGTGCCTATGATAGGTTGATTGGTTGGCCTAGGTACTAATGTTCAAATCTTACTTCTTTCGAATTGATTTAATTCTTCTTACATTGCTAAGAGTCAGTGCTCATTAAATTCGACTTCATGGAAATTCTTAGGTTCTATTTATGATAAGAAAGCAGGATTTTCACAAAATTTCTTAGAGAATTTCTAGTAGTTCTCCCTTTGATGGATTGCCGATGATGAGACTTGTTGGATGGTTGTGAACATATCTCCATTCTTTTAGAAGACTTGAGTTTTCACCATCTCGTACTTGAGTTTTCATTTGAGATAACACTACTCTAGTCGAATTTCTTTTTCACTGGCTTCTCTGTTAGTTTCTTGACTTTCTTGAGAAATCTTCAACTACTAGGTTTCGTTTATTAAAAATGAAATGATTTGTTTGTAGTTGAATAGCCTAAGAAAATTGCTTCATTTGATTTTGAATCGAATTTTTCTAAGTTATCTTTACCATTATTTAAAACATAGCACTTGCACCCAAAAGCATGAAAGAAACTTATATTTAGTTTTCTCCCTTTCTATAGTTCATACGGTGTCTTTTTAAGTATAGGTCTAATCATGGCTCGATTTATAATGAAGCATGGAGTGTTCACTACTTTGGCCCAAAAATACTTTGGAAGGGAGTTTTCACCGAGAAAATATGTCTAATTCCTAGATCATCACAATATTTGGTAAAAGACTCATTTTCAAGTTCTCTTCCATGGTCGGTTCTAATGTTTGAAATTATGTATCCTTTATCATTTTGAAGTCTACGTCATAGTTTTGTAAATGAGAAAAATACTTCATTTTTGTGAGCTAAAAATATTACCCATGTGAATCGTGAGAAATCATCTACAACTACAAGAATGTATAGCTTTCCTCTAAGATTCATTGTTCTTGAAGGACCAATTAAGTCCATGTGTAGAAGTTGTAATGGCCTAGAGGTTGAAACAACATTTTTAGATTTAAATGATATTTTTGTTTGTTTCCCTTGTTGACATGCTCCACATAATCTATTTTTTTTTAAAGTTATTTTTGGTAGCCCAATTACCAAATCCTTTTTAACAAGTTTTGAAATTAGATTCATATGAGTATGCCCAAACTTTCTATGCCATAACCAACCATTGTCATTCATAGCCGATAGACAAGTTTCATTGGTTGGTGTAACATCGTCAATTTTAAACATAGACATTTTCAACTATTTGACCAATAAATAAGATTTTGTCATCTTTGGTGTTTCTATGGTGCAATTGTTTTTGTAAAAAATAACTCTATTTTCTTTATCACATAATTGACTTATGCTAAGCAAATTATGCTGCAATCCATCAACAAGCAAGACATTTTCTATAGTAGGAGAATGTTCCTTACCCACATTACCT
>BRYF01000004.1:8290000-8292500 GCA_030159135.1 Actinidia polygama | reverse complement strand
ATGAGTATGGGTATGGGTACAACCTGAGTGTTTGGGTTTGGGAGGTGTGTCACAACCTATTCGTTGTTGTCAATATTTTGAACTAACGTTGCAAGGTAATTGGACTAAATGAGGAACAATTAGATAGTATAAGGACTAAAGTAGAAAAATAATAACTTTGGAAGATAACGTGAGGGGAAAAAACTATGTTTCAGGTTTCGTGTTGTTTAGACGTTTGAAAAATTAAAACTTAACCCACAAATTTTTTACTACTATTAATTACCGTTCGACAAAGAATATGGGTAAGAAAAGACAAAAAACACAAATTTGTTCAATATTTTTTACTTATCTAACTAAAAGCATGTGAGATTTTTTTTAAAAATGTACTGAATTTAAAAAAAAACTAAGGACATTCTATAAATTACCACATGAAATACTCAAATACTCGCATCAAATTTTTGAAGTCCGCGACTTTTACGGCATCTTTCCACTAGTGGCTTCTATTTTTTTTTTCCATGGGTACTAGTGGTATCTTATTACGGCGGCACAACCATCATGTGGGCGAAAATTAGATAGTTTGGCATCATTGTGGGCTTGAGTCGTCATACTCTTCAAAATATTCCCAAAAGTTCCCTTTTTCTTCTTAATTGCGTTCAAGACCAGTGATTCATAGTCCTTCAAAATTGGCCGCAGTGTTATCAATAGCGGCAAAATTTTATATTGAACACAAAAGTTTTAATAATTCCGTGGAGAGATTCAAACATTGTGCATGTTTAGTAAAATTTAAAAAAATAACTTTTAGCTAGTGCTGAAATTTTTGCAGATTATTGACTTTTTTGTAGAATTTACAAAGTGTTTGGTGGAACTGTACGATTAGAATTTAAGCAGCGGAAAATATTTGGTGCAAAATCTGTACAAACATTTTTTGTAATGAAAAATGTTCAAATAACCCTTACTTGTAAAAGTGTTTTATACTTTTTTTTTATGGTTTCCTTGTGTTTTTTGTCCTTCCAAAAAAAAATATGTTGAAAAGATTAATTAAAAATAATATAAACCTTGATAAAAAAAATTGAGAAATAAATAATAATAATACTTATTATTATTATTATTTAGAAATAAAAATAAATAAGTAAACTGTACAAATAAATAAGTAAACTGTACAGGGGTATAATGGTCTTTATTTAGGTGCTTCCCAAAATAAATAAGTGAATAAGAAATATTGTTGAGAAATAAAAATAAATAACATATAATAATTAAATAAGTGAACAGTACAAGAGTATAATGATATTTACGCGGAGATACAAAATTTTAGCCTATTTGGGAAAAAAAATTGAAATAAGCTGATAAATATTTTTTATTTGTTTACCAATCGTGCAAAAGTAACCTTTTTTATGCCAGAAATTGCAATTCAACTATACCAAAAGCCTCATTATATTTAACTTATAACTCATCGAATACCCAAACAATTTGGAACTAGTAATACTCTAACACTTCCCTTAGTGTAACCTCTTTTTAAATTTGTTGTTAGTATCTTCTTTACAAGTCTGCCATTGTGGCATCCGATTTTTTTCTTTCCACAACAGTTATAGCTACAATAGCCGGTCAAAATGAGCATTTTCTATTAGGGTAATGCTACAGTTACCGCGCGATAACAAAATGACATCGTTTTGATGATAAAACATCAAAACGGCGTCGTTTTGATTTTTTAAACATGCAGTGCTTTTAGTTGAACGACGTCGTTTCGGTGTTTTATCACCAAAACGATATCGTTTTGTACCGCGCGGTAACAAATGCAGTAAACTGCGCGGTAACTGTAGCGTTACCCTTTCTATTATAGCTAGCCAATTTTTATGTTGGCACTCCAACAGCCTAGCTATTGTCTATCTACTCCTTTTAAATGATCTTGTTCAAGGGAAGTTCTTTATTGCAAAAATGAAAAAACATTTGACTTAGGTGAGGTAGATGTAGCCCATTTCATAGTACCCAAGTTTGTTGGACTATATTTATTGAGTTTTGACTATTCAAAATGACTAAAATGGTAAAATACCTAGGCCGTTGCTGATGGTCTTAGGAATAAAGTTCCCAACACTATCTTAAGTCATGAATCATAACTCATTCAATACTTTAAAAAAAATGGGATTAATGTTCTTACAATATCAAAGCAAACAAAACCTCAAAGAGGTAAAAATACCATAGAAAGTTAGCACGAAAATATCTCATGGCCCTTTTTAGAGTGTATTTTTACTATTATTGGTCTCTATAGTTTGGAATTTTACCATCATTAATTTTTATAGTGTTGTCAAATTATCACTTGGGTCCCTAAATATGACGATGTGAGTTTTCTTCTATGTATAAATTACAAACGGTTATTGCTAAAGAGACTACACTAAAGCTAAATTAAAATTGCATGTTGTATTTGTTCAAACTAAAACAATAAAAATCAAATTTGAACCATCCTAATCAAATTAAAACCTTAATCATATTACAAGGACCGTTTTTGAAATTTTCCCATCAAAGTATG
>BRYF01000004.1:8270000-8272500 GCA_030159135.1 Actinidia polygama | reverse complement strand
CTGTCATTGCGCTTATGGTATATTGGTCAGGTTGCCTATTGCCAATATCCAGGCCTGACCCAAACCTTACTGGGCCAAAAAAATTCTGAAAAACCCGACCAAGTCACTTATAAAACCCTGTGAGGACCAAATTTGTTTTGGATTGGCCTCGGTGGATTCATGTTCAACAGGTTCAATAATACAAGTAATATAAGTGACAAATGTGAAATCTGGTTCCGTATATAAGTGACAACTGAAAATATTGGCCCATATAAGAACCCAAAAGCTTTTTTTTTTTTTGGTCCTGTGAAAATTAGCAAGAGGTTTTATGCAATGTTTTAAAAACCGGACCGAACCGGTCGGTTTGACCGATCGAACCGTCGACCGGTCGGGGAAACGGTACGGTTACCCACTAAAACCCGTTTTGGTCAAAACCCAGTCAAACCCGCGGTTGAACCGGTAAACCGGCCATTGAACCGGTCAGTGAACCGGGTTGAACCGGTCAGTGAACCGGGTTGAACCGTCCAATTGAGAGTTATTTGACTTTTTTTGAGTTTAATCACATTTTAGACCCTCATAATTTCAAGTATAAATTATTGCAATTAACTCCCCAATTATTTTTATTTTTATCTATTATAAATAATTTATGACGTCACGGTTCGATAACAGTTCAATAACGGTTGACCCGACGGTTGAACCGGTGATCCGTGACCCGGTGCTTTTTCCGGTTCAATCCGGTTTCCGATTTTTAAAACATTGGTTTTATGCTACATAAGATTGCAAATTTTGACCCAGCACATTGCCTGTGTGGAAAGTTTCAGGTGCGATGTTCGAGTTGATGAAGAAACGTGAGTCTATTGTAATAATCTAACTTACTAATCAATTAACGCCATCTTGTGACCAAAAAAAGATTGCAAATTTGTCTTGCTAGATATTTTTTTGTGTATATATAGTCAAAAAGTTTTCAGAAGTTTGTTTGAGCCAATTCAATTCATTTAGAAATAAAATAAAAAAGAAGAATTTAAAGAGATGGGTAATTTTGCAATATATATTTTTGAACATATCGGGTTATGTGAAAGTTCTAAGTATTTAAAGAGATGGATAATTTTACTTTATTTTTATATCATTCACACATATGTCCTCCCATGTGTGGGACCCAAACACGCTCAAATGTTACTCCTATAATTATTCGGTTTGTAATAATATTTGAATACGAAATCAATTATGTGCTCTAATATCATGTTAATTTGTTCACGATCAATTTATCTAAAAGCTTAAACCAGATAAATCATATGGATACAAAAACAACATTGTTAGATTATACTCGGTTTTCTTGTGAAAACCAATCAATGAATCTAGCAATTATGGTCTTTTTTTAATTGACGATTATCATTTTCATCATCTGATTTTATTTTTTATTTTTTATTTTTTTTTACCTTTACACACTATTTAGGTATTTATCCAAAAAGCTAGCATTGTGATACCCCCAACAAAAAAATAAAAAAAAGAAATAAAATACCTTGGCTTCTAGTATGTATATATGCTTTAATGTAGAGATAGATAGATATCAAAAGGATTCAACAAAGCAAATATCATGAGAGAAATAGAATCATTATATCACAAGTTCATTTATTTTTCTACAAAAATTACGTACATACGGAGTGAGAATGTTCTCCCCTCGTGTACGTACACACCCTCAAAACCATTTAGATTTCAATATATAGTAGAACAAGAATGAAAGATAATAAAGGAATCTGAAAACACAAGCAACAAACATTGCATGACTTGCATGGGTTGCACTTGCAGATGGTAATGTACGAAACACTATGCTTGCTTGCGTGCATGCTTCAACATGACGAAAATAATTGTGAAAATCCGATGCTTGATCCTTCCTCTCACCGGAGGGAGTCGGGCGGCACGTCTCTTTTTGACCAAATCAAGAGCCATAGTTTTATTCATCATCGTGTACGTAAAATTCAGACAGGCAGAGAGAGAGAGAGAGAGAGAGAGGGGGGGTTTACATTGCATGAAAGGGTTGAGCTCGAGAACTTATATATATACAATGATGTGATAAAGAAGCAAAATGAGGAAATTTCGTGCAACCTTCGGCCACTTTGATTAGCTTCCACAACTTTTTCTAGTTATAGTGCCCAACGTCCAAACATATTATATAATGTTGCATGTGCTGTTTTTTAGCAATTTCGTACTATTTCTTATGTGGGTACACCAAGGCCTAAAGAGGGAGCGCAGTTGTATACGAAACTCAGTACCAAAACTAAAACTAAAACTAAACTAAAACAATCCATTGGAGGCCAGAATCCAACGAAAAAGCTTATAATTAGCTTTTAGAGAGAGAGAGAGATGATGGTGGTGATCAATTAACTTTTTCACTAGTAGATATGTAAGTAGGACCCATTGCTTGCCTACAAACATCAACCGAATACCGTTGGCTTTTTGGACTCATTCTTATGAGCTCCTTGTGTGGATGAAATGAGCTTATTGTATAAAGAAAAGGTTCTAC
>BRYF01000004.1:8235000-8237500 GCA_030159135.1 Actinidia polygama | reverse complement strand
AGGTTTTCGGCATCTTGCATTAGAGTCTTCGTGAAAGAGCAACACTACTAACTGGTCGCCGAACACACAGAAGTCGTGCTAATTTTTTTGAGCTTGACCGTTGTATCATGGGAAATAGACATCAATCAACCGTAAGCACCAATGATGGGGCAAATTTTATTTTAAGAAGACAATATTGAACGCTGGTCTAAGTTTTGTTTTATGTTTATTATTTATTTCAATACGAAGTTTCTATTTTGTTATAATCTAATAGTGCTGATTTTAGATTTATTTTATATTTTATTTTTCACATCTAATTTCAATAGATTCTTGAAATTTAAATAACAAAGTCAACATAAAATGTTTGTAGGATGAGCCTTCCGGGCGCCTAGCGTCTAGAGTCGAGGTTCGAATCTCCATCAAGGTGCAAGTGGTTAGCTATGTATCAACTACCCGTTGGTGACCCCTATGCTTAGGCCTATTTTTTGAAAATCGGCAATGTGGCTTCATGTGGATCCTAATATAATTGCAGGTGAGTGGATGCAATGGGGCGATGGGGTGTAATAAGTAATTCAATAATTACTTTTTATCCCTTTTAATATTTAGCTACAGAAAAACTCCTTGCTTAATTTCTATTCACTGAAAGGTCATAACACTGAAAGGTTATAACCTTTCAGTTCTGGTAACAACAGCCATAAAAATCCGAATAATTCGTGGCCTTTCATTTGCAATTTGATCTAACAACTCTTACAAGTTCATTACATAGAAATTCGAGAGTTCATTAGTGAAAAAAAAAAAAGGTTTTCTGGCATCTTGTTAGAGTCTTTGTGAAAGAGCAACACTACTAACTGGTCGCCAAACACGCAGAAGTCGTGCTAATTTTTTTGAGTTTGATCGTTGCATCATGGGAGACAGACGTCAATCAACCGTAAGCACCAATGACGGGGCGAATTTTATTTTATGAAGACAATATTGAACGCTGATCTCAGTTTTGTTTTCTGTTTATTATTTATTTCAATACGAAGTTTCTATTTTGTTATAATCTAATAGTGCTGATTTCAGATTTATTTTATATTTTATTTTTTACATCTAAATTCAACAGATTCCTGAAATTTAAATAACAAAGTCAACATAAAATGTTTGTAGGACGATCCTTCGGGGCCCAGACGATTTGTGCCTAGCGTCTAGAGTCGAGGTTCGAATCTCCATCAAGGCGCAAGTGGTCAACTATGTATCAACTACCAGTGCGTGACCCCTATGCTTAGGCCTATTTTTTGAAAATTGGCAATGTGGCTTCACGTGGATCCTAATATAATTGCAAGTGAGCGGAATAACGATATTGACATTTGACCTAAAGTGTAAGGTATTGTAAAAAGATGCAAAATGATAATTTAAATTAAATGGAGTAAAATGATATTTAAGCAAGTAAAAGGGCCCAAATTATAATTTTCCATATTTTGAGTTATTGTGGTCCTACAAAATATGTGACACACCACAGCACCCCTCTTTTTTTCTTCTTCTTTCTTTGTTTGAACCAATAGGAGCACTTTTTTTCATAATTTTACCTACCTATAGATATCTTTTCAAAGAAAAAAAGACGGTGAGGAATGGAGATGTTGGTTGTGACACGTCATCAGGAAGCTTGATCTCTTGATAACTTGTGGATAATGTGACAGATGTGTGGCTTTGTCTTTCTTTCATTGGAAAAAGGTCTATAATATTTTTGGGGTAAATGGTGAAAAGGTCCATAATATGGATGTGGTAACGAGTACGACTCTCATTTTCAGACTTGGTTTTCAATAGTTTGATGTAATTTTGAAAGTTTTCCCCTTTTTTTTTTTACTTATTTGAATACGACAAGTTTAAAAACATCATGTTTTATGTGGTTTTCAAATTAAAATAGGATGCTTTTCTTTTGCATTTTGTTGTGAGATGTTTCTTTCAGATCTATTATTAAGGTCTCTTACGAATGCGGAGGAGTCAGAATTCCAAAACTCAAATTTATGTTGGGTATTTAATATAATTTTGATGTAGAGTTTTAGCAAGAGAGAAACGAAAATTGTAATATGAGAGAGAGAGAGAGAGAGTTGAAACTCTTGAAAGGCTATTCAAAGTTATTAGCTATTTTAAAAATATCATTAGCACATCATTTATTTAAGAATTATATGTATAAAAAAAATTAGGGCAATAGCATTTTTCTTGTGGGAAATAAAGGGAAGGGCACAGCCCATGGACTGGAGCAATGTCAATCTAGCCCAAACCATAGTAGAGGCTCACCTGGCCCAATCCCCTAGTAGAGCCCATGAATGCCTCACCCCAACCCAACCCAACCCAACCCAAATTAAGCTTGGGCCCTTTATTTGCATCACAAATAATAATCGCAAAATCTCAAGGTGGTGTTTGGATTAAAGATTTAGTGGACGAAAAGAAAAAATCGATGGATATAACGATCTAGATTTTTTTTTCTTTCATACTTTTCCTTTTTTCTTTCAAAAAAAACATTAGTTGATTCAAATACAGC
>BRYF01000004.1:8190000-8192500 GCA_030159135.1 Actinidia polygama | reverse complement strand
AAATGATATTAAAAAGTTATAAACAAGTATCAATCAATCTAAAATACACAAACATGAATGAATTTGGGTTTCTACCATGGAAACCCTCACCTCCTTCCTCCTTCCTCTTTCTTTTTCTTTCATTCATTTCCATGGCTATAAAACACGCAAGCATGATAGAAATCATCAAGAAATACAAGATACCTGACAAAACTCACCTCAATTGATGAAGACAAGATGAAATCAAGTCTTCTCCCTTGAATTCTCTTCTTTTCCCTCTTTTTTCTTTTTCATTTTCTTTTCTTTCTCTTTTCTCTCATGATGGAACTCTCAATCTCTCAAGCATCTCAATCTCCTCATTTTCTCTCTTTCCTCCCTTAGCAGCCAATATAGATACAAGGATGTATCTATTCTCCCACATGTCACAAGCACACACATACACACACTCCCACACACATGACTTACCCTCAAGCACCTCACTAATTCCTTTACTTAATATAATTAATCACACTTATGCTAATAATCATGATTATGCTAATCTAAACATGATGATTAATTAAGTTAATTAATCATGAATTAACATAATTAATCACACACTAATTATATTGAAAAATATAAAAATCTCACCATAACTCACACACATTAAACCATGTTAATCAAGCACTTTGATTAGTCTAAATACCTTATATATATGCATGAAATCAAGCTAATATGATATTAAGAGAGTTAGAGTCTCACAGTCTCTATGATGAGAGAGAGAGAAACAATGGACTTTACTCAAATTAAGTGTATAAAAAGTGATGACTTTAGGATACTAGTTGAGATTAAGAAAAGATGGAGAGTGTATTTTGAGAAGTTGTTAAATGAGAAACAAGAAGGAGAGTGCTTAGGAATAGACGAATATGGTGACAATAATGTAACTCAAGAATATAAGTTTTACCGTAGAATACATAAGACTGAAGTGGAATTTGCCTTGAAAAATATGAGATTGGGTAGGGCTCTAGGACCGGATGGCATCCCAACTGAGGTTTGGAGAAGTTTATGTTAAGCAGAATTGCATTCGTTAGCTAAGGTGTTTAACAAGATTATTATGACTAGAAAAATACATGAAGAGTGGGGGAGGAGCATTTTAGTACTCACACACAAGAACAAAGGTGACACTCAAAGTTATAATAATTATAGAGGGATGAAGTTGATAAAGTTATGGAGTTTATTGAGCATTGTTTGAGCAGAATAAAAAGTGTGTCAGAGAATCAATTTGATTTTATGCCTGGTAGATATGGAAGTAATCTATCAATTAAGGAGATTATTCATTAAGGAGACTAGTTGAGAAATATAGAGAGAAGAAGAAAGACCTCTATATAGTCTTCATAGATTTAAAAAAAATTATGATATAGTTCCTATAGATATTATTTGGTGAATTTTGAAGAAAAAATGATTAACAAGGGGATACATTAACATAATTAAAGACATTTATGATAGTGCTTTACTGTGATTTGATCAGTGGCTAAGAATTATACCAGGAGTCTTCCTTGAGCCCTTATCCTTTTGCCTTAGTTATGGATGAGCTTACTAGAAATATTCAGGACGATGTTCCATGATTTATGTTGTTTGCCGATGATATAGTATTGGTTAACGAGACTGAAAGAGGTATCCATGCAAAGTTAGAAATCTAGAGAGAAGTACTAGAGTCAAAGAGTTTTAAGACAAGTAGAAACAATACTAAGTATATAAAATGCAAATTTAGTTTGAGTCGAAGCTCCCATAGCAAAGGAGTGAAGATAAAAAATCAAGGGATACCAAAGAACAAGAAGCTTTTATATCTAAGATCCATTTTAGCAAGAATGGTGAGATTATTGATGATATAACGCATGTGATACAAGTTAGTTAGCCCAAGTGGAGCACGACTTCTGGAATATTATGCGATTAAAGAGTACCTCCCAAGTTAAAATAATTTTTTTATAAAATGACTATAAGACCAGATATGTTTATCAGATAGAATGTTGGGCTACTAAGAACATGTGACTACAATGAGTGTAGCTAAGATATGCATATTGAGATGGATGTATGGTAAGACTAGGAAAGATAAAATTAGGAATGCTATCATTCGTGACATGATAGGGGTTGCACCAATTGAGGATAAAATAAGAGAGAATAAATTTAGGTAATTCAGACGTATATGTCGTAGGCCTACTGATGCGGTAGTAAGAAGAAGTGATATGATTATCAATAGTGACAACACTAGAAGGAGGGGTAAACTGAATTTTTCATTAGATGCGGGAGTTAAAAAAGGAGATGATTAGTTTGAATCTCAGTGAACATTTGGTTCTTGATAAAGCTCAATGACATAAAAGAATTTATGTAGTCAACCCCAATTAAATGTGACAAATGCTTGATTTGGTCTGATTTGGTTTGGTAAAGTACTCATACATGTGTGTCTAAGGTTTGGAATGTTCTCGCTGGAAATTAACACTTGCTTCAATATGTTAACAGTTCTACTCACCACCGCTCACTAGAAGGT
>BRYF01000004.1:8080000-8082500 GCA_030159135.1 Actinidia polygama | reverse complement strand
GAGACGAAGGAACTGATCCCTGTAACTTGTAAGAGTGGGGGAGTATTCACCGGAATATCTGACTGGCTGGTGTGGTAGTCTGACACGTCGGTCTAACGTGGCTAGTGTTTTGAGTCTTGATAAGGAGCGGAGTTAGGATATTAGTTCAGTAGTGTCAAAATCATAAAATAATAGTGTATTTTTTTTTAATGCGGCAATAGTATAATTAGTTTTTGAAATAATAGTGTAATTTTTTTTCCAGAGTGAGATCAATTAACCCCACATCCATATGCGTGCCTCCGCCGTGGCCTGTCTACGTGCGACTCCGTCAAGGAAAGGTATTATATATGAGAAACTTTGAAACATATAAAAAGATTGTAATAAAGAAATGAGTAAAAATATCTCGTCCCTTTCCCCCCTTCAAATTGAACTCTCTCCTGCTTCTTCCCGTCTCTCTCGCCCTCAATCTTAGCCTTCCAAAATTCTCTTTCTTCGTGAATAACTAAGCGTTCAAATAAAAAAATAAACAGAAACGTTTACATATTTATAAGGAACATATCCGAAGCTTTATAAAAATAGTTTTAAGCTTGCAAATATAAAAAACCTATACTACCAAAATTGAAACAGAAGCTTTGGATAAACCCGCAAGGATGGGCCAAAGTAAAAAGATGCTTGCATACATCTTTCTCCATCTATTACTCCAGCCAAATCAAAGGAGGATACAGTAAGGGAACAAAATGCACAAGTATCAATCTCGATCGAGCAAGGGTAAGCACCGCTATCGAACTATCGCTACTCATCAAGCTCGAACGGAGTCGGTGCACCGAAGCTCGGTCGAAAAGCAACGATCGACGGGAATTCCAAGAACATAACGCGGGCAGAAGATGACTTCACCGCGAAGTTATTTCTGATTCCTGTACATTCGAGTTCCGATGCTGGCGACGTGACAGACTACGCATCAGCCATGCAGGATGGCTGGGTCATCCGCATACTCACTGACACAGTAATCAGCGCATCCAGACACGCGTCGAGCTGCAGTCTGTCCATTGACATGACAGTTGGTACGTTCAGGCACGCCGAACTGTACTATATAAGGCCAACCCTTATTCACTCAAAGGTATGCACATTTAGCCCATCTCAACTATTTGATTGCACTTTCTCTCTACCCTATACTTTTGGTCTGATTTGATTGTTGGATAGCTATTTTTTAAAAATAACTCTGACGGTCGAACTCACTATTTTTGCCTTGTAGAGAGCAGGTGAAGCGCCGAAAGCTACCGTCAACCGTCGCTCAACTATCGTAGGTGTCTATTTTCGATTTCTTTTCTCCTTTCCTCAAACACCCACACTCCACAATTGGCACCATATGTGAGAAATTGACAATTGACATCTACAAGTTGACAAAATGGCCTCTAAAAGCAGAAATGACGGAACCTATAGTCGATCCACCCGACGGGAGCAGCCTCATACCCAAAACTCAGGAGAGAGGGGATATAAGCATATACAAGGGAAATATATGTCAAGATGGTTTTGAAAGTATGATCAAACTCAACTTTGTTCAACAATATATGCAATGGAAAACGAGAATGGCCCACACACAAGCATGAAATCAAATTAATGCATCATTTTGAATCTAAAACTCTTAAAAAGCATGTCAAGAGTTTAAAACGTTTCTAAACCACTGATTAATATAGAACTCTACAAAAAAAAATTATGCTAAATTTTAAATTTATCTATCCCTTACCCCCTAACTTGAAATGTGCATTGTCCTTGATGTATAAAGGAGAATAACTATAAACAAAAGAGGGAGCAAATAGGAAATTAAGACATTCTTTAGCATTGTTAGTTAGCGAAAGTATAAACCTAATGTTGCTTTTGGTAAGTATTCGCATAAACATAATACTCAATCTGTTTAATCTATTTCTTTCAGAACCAAAATGGATGAAGAGTGCGAATTGAAGACAACTAGAACTAACGTGAAAATACATAATCAGGCTCACTACATTAGTGCTTTGAGTTATTAATTATTTGACAATAAATTAATAAAATAATAATAAATAGTATTACTGGTGATCTACTTTTGGGTTAATCTAGCTAATGGCATACTATTAACAATTAGGGTGATTCCCTTTTACCAATAAGACTAATTAATAAATATTCAAAAACTATTCAACCAATTATCCTATTCCAATTCTATAATCACTTAGAATCGGTGCACCTTTGGGCAAACTTAATATCCTTGTGATTAAAGAATTGGAATTTGCAACGTCATTATTTGTGGGACTGAGTATTAAAATTTATATTATTTGATTGAATATCTATCGTAATTCTGAATGAATCACATTGAAAACTACCAATTATATCCTAATATAGATTTCAAATCAAAATAATTCTTTTTGCAAAACATTAAAATTTATGTTATTTGATTCAACATCTACAAACCATTATGGATGGATCACTCCGGAAGACCAACCGTAAAATAATATAGAGTTCGAATCAAGGTAATTAATCACTTTTGCAC
>BRYF01000004.1:7990000-7992500 GCA_030159135.1 Actinidia polygama | reverse complement strand
AAATTTGACGAGAGTAATTTAAATAGCAAGACAAAAAGAGTGAACAGTGTGGATCGTCATAATTATGTTGCGATCGTGTGGCTACTGCATAATATAATTAATTTTTTATACATAAAGGCTAATTATGTAAGAACACATTTTGTATCTCCCACCTAACAGTCATTCCAAGAATTGACAATTGAAGTCATTGGCATTGAGGAAATGACAAACATCTATCATTTATTTTTGATTTTTCTAAATGATTTATGTTTATTTTGAACTAATCAAATTTAATTTTGGCTTATCAATTTAAAAATTAAAATTTTATTTTTATGTTAAAAAAATATTTTTTATTTTTTCATATTTTTGAAAATAAAATAAAATTTATTTTTTAAAAATATTCTTTTGTCTTATTATGCCCTACTATGGGACATAAGTCAAAATTTTAAAATTTATATTTTTTGTTATTAAAATTTAATTTTTATTTGTTCTCTAATTTTTTATTTTTGTTATTCATAATTTTATTTTAAATTTTCTTAATTTTTTTTCCTTATTATGGCATTTGGAAAGTCAATTTATTTAAAGTCAAAATTTATTTATTTTACTTTTATTATTTAAAAAATTAATTTTCTTTTCTCTCATTTTTTTTCTTATTATGGCAAGTCAATTTATTTAATTAAATTTTATTTTAATAATTTAATATTTAATCATTTCTTGCCACTTTCCGTTTCGTGCCCGTGCTACTTCCGTTTCGTGCTCGTGCCGTGCCCTTCACACTTCCGTGTCGTGCTCATGCCGTGCCAAACTAGGACCGTGTCATGCCCATACTGTGCCTTACTAAGTCCGTGCCATGCCAAACCAAGCAAAACTATCGTGTCATGCCTATGCCGTGCCCGACTTTGATCGTGCCGTGCCGTGTCGTGCCAGACTAACTATCGTGCCGTGCTTGTGCCGTGCCCCACCATTTTCGTGCCCCGTGCCCATGCTCGTGCCCGCTCAGACCATGCCGTGCCGTGTCGTGCCCAACTTATACCGTGCTCAAATCGTGCCCGTGCCGGGTTTTTTCTTGCCGTGCCGTGCTGGCAAAACACGCTTGACACCTCTCTCTCTCTCACTCTCTCTCTCACACACATACACACACACAAACACAAACACAGCAAGCAGCACATGAAACCAATAGTTACAATCTCAGATCACGCCAAAAGTAAAAAAATTATCAGTCCTGGCAAGTTAGGATAGGCACTGCGCCGCATTATTTTCATCAAGTCTAGTATCGTCACCATCAATGTTCATTGTCAATTCATTAACTATTTAAATAAAAATAAAATTAGAGAAAAATATAAAATCAGAAATGTTTTTAAAAAAATCAAATACTTAGAATTTAAATGAGTTAAGTCATCTATCAAAGACCTACTGCAATTATTTCTAAATAAAATTGTACTCGAATTTTTCCTAAGGCAGTGTTTGGATGAAAGATTTAAAAAGAGAAAAAAATAAATAAATAAAGAATTCAGTAGTTCCGAATAATTGAATCTTCTAACAAGTGTATTTTTTGTTTAATTTCCCCCCACCAATTCTTAATTCCAAAAAAGCAACATCGTTCTATGTTTCTTGGCAGCCAAACAGGACAGAAGAATGGCTTAACGCATCATCTCTTAATTTTCGTGGGCTTTCATTGGGCCATACTGCACTCCTTTTCCAACTACAAATAGAGAAAGACCAAACGGCTTAGGTTCCTTTTGGGTAGCCCATTTTGGGCTGGATTTTCAATTTTTTTGTCTTTTAATAATTCTTTTTTACTGTTTAATGAAAGATTTTATATCTTTCCGGATCCACTTAATGAAATAAATCTATAAGGGAAAAATAATATAATCAAATTTGAAAAAAAATCCACTAAATGCAAAAAGAAAGTAGCTCATTTCAAGTGAAAAATAGAATTTTGTTGACTCTGGTGAAATGTTTTTAAAATTAGATTTTACATTTTTAGATTCATCAACTAAAAAAATATAAAGTCTTGACCAAACAATAAAAAATAGTATTTAAGAAAAAATCAAAAACTAAAGTAATTATTTCAGCTAAAATATAACTATCCCAAACGGGCCTAACGCTTTTGAAAAGGGCCCATTTGGGCTAGCTTAATAAAGTTAAGAACTAGTTTTCTTTTCAATTTTGAATTAAGAATGGAATGTGGAACAGAAAAAAAAAATCATTTGTATTGTTTGCGATAGTTAAAAAGTAAAGAATTTCTTGGTTTTTGCTAAAAACATAAAATAAAATCATCAAGCTAATAAATTTAGCCTAAACAGACATAAAAAAAACGAGCTATTTTAGCCCAAAATCACAAAATAAACTTTGTTCAACCAGGGGCACAAGTGAAGTGTATAGGGATGGCAATGGGGGTGGGGCGGAGCCGGAGGTTGGTCCTACCTTCCCCGATCCCTGAAATTTTTTCAATCTCCGTCTCCGCTCCGATCCGCGGTGGGGAATTTGATAAACCCCCCATCCCCGCTCCCCTAACGGG
>BRYF01000004.1:7940000-7942500 GCA_030159135.1 Actinidia polygama | reverse complement strand
AATTTAAAAAATAAATAATTTCAATTACATTATTGAACGCGGGACAGGCCCAAATCAAAAGAGCAACACCGTACTATCCTTATAAGCAGAATACACCCCCCGCAAACTCATTAGAGATTGGGCCTTTCGTGAATGATGGCACCAATAATCTAACCACAATAATCATTAAAATAACAACAAAAACCTCTCCAACCTTGAAAGCCGCCTTACGAGAGAGTTGGTGCTATAATTGTTGCAGCAAAAGTGATGTACAGTGAGACAAGTAGGTTTTTAAGTAAAATGGAGACAAGAAAATGATGAGAATTGAAGGAGGGGAGGCTTCCAAAGGCTAACTTTGGGGGACAAGAAGCCAATTTTTGGGAGTGTTTGAGGGCCCACATGATATGACACAACTCCTTTGCATACAATAGTTGGTCCCCTTGGGGTTTGTCATATGGGGGCCATTTCAATCAATGTGTACGAGAGTATGCATCCAAGCAAGATTGGGGGATTTTTTATTTTCTTTTTCTTGATTTTTCATGTGTGAGAATATACTTCATAGCCTAGTTTGGATAATTTTTCTGATTTTTTTTGTTACAAAAATTACAAGACACTAAATCTCAAATTATTCCTAATAAATCTTTTTGGATTAATTTGAATTTTAGTAATTTTTCTGTACTCCGTAAAACTTTACTATAATTTTTTTTACTTTTAAATTCGTCGCCTACCAAGGGTGTTGTCGAATTTTTCAGCATCTTTTTTTCAAGATAAAACAGCTAGACCGCGTACGTCGTAACATCATTGAAGTAAGCCTTGTTGAACAAAACTATGTATGTCCCTCTATCTCAGAACGAAAAAATACAGAAGTATAAAAGTGTATAAAGCTCTGTCGTGTTTCTTCCAGAAGAAGAACCCCAGTACATATAAAAAGAAAAATGACTCATGAATTGCTCAGAAATAATTGAGCCATTGAATAATGTCATAAACTCCAATTCATTAGGTTTAGAACGGTTGTCCTTTGGGCTACTAAGTTCAGATTTAACGAACCCGAAGATGACTGTTTGGTTGTCTCGGAATATCTTCTGAAGGTCTCACTTCATTCATACCGAAATTTCCCACACTACCAACTCAAAAATAGAAAAAAAAATAATACTTGGCTTTATTTGATTGGGTGGGAAATGGAACAATTAGGGCACATTTATGAAGTAAGCTCCTTGAGCTTCACTAGTTAAAAGTTTGATTGAAGCAGTTTGCTTAATAAACAAACTAAGTTTGAATATATTTTTAAAAGCTGGTTAAGTTTAGCTCGATAAGCTTATAATATTTAAAAACTTCAAGTTGTTCGAGCTCGGTTCGTGATTGATTTTATTAAAACTCATTTAAGATCGATTCGCTTGATAAATAAATCTAGCTCAAATATATTTTTTAGAACTTGTTTTTAAATCATGCTTAAGTGAACTAAAGTGCACCGTTAAGAGCAAGTGCACAATACTGAAATTTTTCGCAAAAAAACAAAATCATATTGTTCCCACTTTTTCAGTCTCTCACTTTCCAGGTTTGTTTCTTTCCACTGACAACGAGACTTCAATGGCAAAGAAAATAGATTCGCTTGCCTGTATATACTCATCATAGAACAGAGGCAAAGCAACCAACTACTACAACACTTTAAAGTGTTGTGATATTGAGCTATTGAAACCATCTAAGGACCACTCTAAAACATGAGTGCTAGGTCTAGGTGAAAATCTAGGCAAACGTTGAGATTACTTTCCAATTAGGGCAATAAAAGAAATGTCTGAATTTTGTCTTCACATGAAGTTTGGTGCCACTTTTAGGGAATGTTTTTATCAAAGATATAGTGGTTAGCTGTTGATTCTCGATATTCATTTAAGGATATATTTTTTTTAGGGTTTAGTCAAAGATATAGTGGTTGGCTGTTGATTCTCGATATTCATCTAAGGATATATTTTTTTTATTAAAGATTTAGTGGAGAAAAAAAAGTTAATGAATTCAACTGCATGCTAATTAACATTTAATCATTTCTTTACGTTTTTTTTATCTTTCGACAAATCTATCTCCAAATTTTTAATCCAAATACAACTTTAAGCTGGCGAGGTTCTTTTAGGAAATAGGGGATGATAATAAGAACCATAATCCACGTAATTAAATCGCAAGTCTTGGTTCTCTAAAATGATATGCCACGTTTGATAATAGATTTTGAGGGTGAGATTGAACTATTAGTCTTATATGGCTCACTTTAATCATGTTCTAGTGCAAAAAAAATTAGACTAATAGTCCATTAAAATTATTAATCTCCAAAAAATGGAGGATTAAGAATCCCATGGGAGTTGGTATTATTAATCCAATTCCATAAGACTATTAATCCAAGGAGGATTGAGATTGGATATAAAGATAATCTCAATAAATTGAAATATCTTAATGAGTATTCCTCATTTGATAAGATTAGCTTTGATGGTGCATCAATTCAATTCAATTAATTGGTGGTGTTGATGGGTTTGATGTT
>BRYF01000004.1:7900000-7902500 GCA_030159135.1 Actinidia polygama | reverse complement strand
TCGACTCATTTATCAACCACATTTGTAATGTTTGCCCAATGGAAAAGGTACCTGACAGACAAATGCCGTGAGATTTGGTGTATTCATGTCGGCAAAGGACAAGAACTAGGAGAGATAACATGGGAGTTCGGATCCTTTAAAGTGGGAATTCCTTGGAGTGTCTCTAAAGTGGTGTAAAACGGCATCGTTTTACATTATTTTGATATAAAACTATACCGTTTTACATTACTTCAGAGACACTCCAAAAAATTCCACTTAAAGGATCCGAATCCATAACATTGTCCTAGGTTCCAACCGCATAGAGTTCTCGGTCAAGCTATGGGGTCCATCAAATATAGAAAATTATTAATTTATTAGTCTTTCAGAAGTTTTGAAAAATGCCTATTTCAGGTCTCTTTTCTATTAGACGCATTTTTTCTTTCATCAATGGGAAAGTCTCTCGTTGGTTCTATTTTCAGAATTAATTTTGTAAAATATTTTTTTAAAAAAATATTTAATTATTGATTAATGGTTTTCAAAACTTATTTTCTAAAAAGTGTATCAAAATAGAATGCATTTTTTTAGAAAATAAAAAATATTTTCATTTTTTTTAAAATTATTTTTGCTAAAAAATAAAAAATATGTGTAAATATTTAATATTTTCATTCTAAAAATAATTTTTAAAAGATTATTTTATAAAATTAATTCTAAAAACTGAAATCAAGGAGAACATTTTTTTCTTGTATAGCAATGCCTCATATCAATCACTGACTGAGACTTTAAAAGGCAAAGAAAAGTGATCATGAGTTTGTCTTGATGTATGAATCAATATGCTAAATGATTTGATAGATATGAATTTAAATGAATGATTTGATAGATATTAATTGTTAATGAGAATATCTTAAAATCCAGATGCATACAAGCCTTAGGGATACATCAAGTACTTGTCCAAGTTGGGACAGGTCTTAAAAATTACCACGTAATTGGAATTTGAAGTCTATGTGAAAAATGCGGCACTTTACCTACTGAGATCTTTAAATAAGATTATTTTTTTAATCATTGACTTCATCATTGTCGGTCGATCGAATGCTCGTGATAACCGTAGAAATATATAAAAATAGAATCGATAGATATGTATTAATTAATCACTGCTTATAGAGTGATGAATAAACTCGGTAAATGTGTTAAATGAGTATTAAGAATATGTAAAAAAGTAGTATACGCAACAAATATGTAAGAATATATAAAAAAAATATGTAAAATGTATGTTGAGATAATAATTTTGTGACATTATTTGTACCTTAACCAATTCCCTATTGAAAGGTGGCTTGCAAAACCCACTTTAGAAGTGTGAACCTTGATTTTGCAAATACACAAATAAACATTATGAGCATGGTAACTGCAAGTTTAGGATTCTTTAAAATTTCGAATCTTCACTTTTTTGCAATGAGGTGTTTTTTGCCATGGAACAAGAGTACTTCAAAAATATTGGTACTTAAACCTCATACGGGTATATTAATTGCACAATACAACTGTCTGTGTACTGTTGGATAAGAAAAATCTATGAGACTAATTTTTTTTTTTAATTTTTGTCATACTCTAAAAGTATCTCCTATACACATACAAATAAGATGACCGTAAAGTATATGTAGAAAGAGAGTGTGTGTATCTCAGCCAAAGTTCGCATACCTTTTAGACAGATAAAGACTGAATTTATATGGTACAACTTGACACGTGTCTTGACGCACTAGATGTCTTGTCACTTGACAGACTACAGCTCGGCGCATATTCGTACGTGTCGACCGTTGTGTCAGTGAGTAGACTGCTCACCCAGTCACGCTCCATTGAACTTGCTTAATAATGGTAACTCGGTGGTGGCGTACACCCTAGCAAGGCCAGAATCCATATCTGTATTTTATCCATTTACAATTTCCCCTTAGTTCGCATGAGCTGGGTAAATATTTGCCGAGGTTATGTGAACTGGACGTGCTCCTTATTCGAGTTCGTAGCTTTCCGGGCACGCTGATGCCTATTAGCTATTTTCCTCTTGTTTGAGTATGTCATTTCACTGTATTGTTTGAGCCATGTGTCTGGGTCTGATTAGTCCGCGTGCCTGGTTGGTGCACTGGTGATGAGGTCCCTCACCCACCCTTAAGACTCATTTAGTTAAGATGCATGACTGGATGATTGCCATGTGCTCTTATCTCGTTGATTCTGGAGGCAGTTGCCCGTGCGTGAACCCACGCGCCCACTAAGACAAATTTTGACTTCCTTCCCGCCTCTTTACCTTCCTTATTGACTAGTGTCTGTTTGCCTTCATTCTTAATTACGATCTATTTTCCTTCCTTCTACCACTATTTATTCACCAGACCCCTTGTTGCTTGTCTCTCAAACCTTCTGTTCTTTTTGAGTCTACCTCTGCCTTGCTTTAGATTCTTGTTTTTGTTGGCATTTGCCTTGAGTTTTTGATTTTGGCCTATCTGCCATTGCTGGTATTCTGTGTTTCTGCAAACTTGGTTCT
>BRYF01000004.1:7855000-7857500 GCA_030159135.1 Actinidia polygama | reverse complement strand
GCCAAATCGAGAACGCACATTCATCGTCATTGTGGATGCCGCCATATCAAGATCGCCCATTCATGATGGCATGACGAAGCGCCTTGATCGCCATTATGGACTTTTTAATTCTGGCTTACATCACCATTGAGGGAAAAGTTTAACATTAGATGTGTTCGATTAATAAATTCGCCCAACGTAAAACTTCACCGGTTCAAGTTTGAGATCGCCACCGCAAAGGCCGCCATAATCAAATGCCTATTTATTGCAAATACGTTTGACCGCTAGACACCCACTTGGCTAGTTGTTTTGTCATATCATATCAATTTTTTTTACATACTACGTATTGACAAGCAAGATCAAGAATTGCGAAAAAGCAAGGAAAGAATTTTCATTCATTGAAGAAAATGGGTTACATCTCGATAATTCAAAAAAAAATTACAAAAAAAAAATCAAGGAGTAGGGCTGACATCGCCCTCATTCTCTTCCACCTTCTCACCAGCCTCAGCCACTTCCTCCTTGGTTAAGTTGGTATCCATCTCCATGCCCACCAAGTCGATGCCAAGGTTGGGGTGATGGTGAGCAAGCTGCCTCTTACAAAAGTCAAAACCCTCGCCGAAATACGTGGCAGTGAAATCTGTAACCGCGTCCTTCAAATCGTTCGAAGATTTGAACTCATCAAGGGCGAGGTTCTTGGAGCAAGCTAGTTTGTCTTAAGTTCAGCCACCTCGACCTCCAACCGCGCCATGGCTTCGGATTTATCTTTTAGCTTGGCCTCGATCTTCATTGCCTTTTTTCCTAGAGCGGTCAACTGGTTCTCTGCCTTGAAAGCTCGATTTTGAGCTTTAACCATCTCAAGCTCAGATGAGTTAACATGAGCGAGCTGGAAATGGTAGTCGTTCTGGTGATCTTGTCTACGGAGGGTAAGGGCAGAAACGAGCACAAGTGCATGCTACAAACAAGTGTACGTGAGTGCCAAACACAAGAATGAACTACAAATATGAAGCTGAACGTAAACAACCAAATACATAGCCAAGGGTGTGGAAGGACTTGGTAACCAATTTATCTGTGCTGAACTGATCTATCTTCTCCTTGTCAGCAGGGGGAATCACCCTGGACAATATTTTCTGAGCCATGGGAGCGCTCGCCATTATCGAGGCTCGGGCCCAAGGCTTCTGCCTAGCGAGGCGGAAGGACCCTCTCCTGACGCAACAGTCGCTGAGCCACATTGCTCACCCCCGCTGGATTTCGCCTTCTTGGGTGGTGGTGGTGGCATGGCATCCTTGCCCTTGGAATCTACGACTTCGCCCTTCTTACTGGGCGATGAGTCATGATCGTTATCTCGAGGTCGCTTATCCTGAATGACTATACCCTTTAAGGGCGGGGTTGACTTCGCCGCCAAGCTCGCATCCTTAGTCGCAACTTTCTTTCCCCCCACCTTCTTGGTGAGGGTAGCCAGGCTGATTCGCAACGACATAGTTGTAGGGTAAAAAAAATGAACATTAAATGTTGAACGAAATAAAGTACTTGGGAAAGGTTAAAAAGAAAATACCATCCGATCTAAGCTAGGGGGCAACCCTTAGTCTGATGCAGACTCCGACTTAGAGTCCGAGATGGCTCTTGGACTACCTAATAAGGGGTCCCATGGTAGAAAATCCAAAAGGGGATCACTAACTTTTCCTCCCAACCACCTAAGCAAAGTCAGGTCAATGATGTCAGGAAAAACCTTCCTAGCTATTCTCCCTATATCCCCCTAATAACTCTTAGGCATTATACTGAGTCACTTCGGAAAGGACTATCACGCTGAAGGTCGCCTCGGGAGGGACGGGACTCACCCTCATCGCCCGAAGTACTATTTCTGCCTCCCTCAAATTGAACATTCTCCTCGCCACTAGATGATATCTCCATGCAACCACAGGAGAAGTACCTCTGAAAAGTCTTGGAAGACAGGACCTTTGAGACCTCAAAATAGCCTACCGGTTCTATCTTCTCAAGAACCTCCGCCGTCCTCTTAGCCTTGATCTCGGACAAGGTGGGCAGCTTGTTACAGCGTTTCTCTAAAACAATCATTAATATCAAATAGGCGAAATGAAATACTTCAAAATAAAATAACGCAAGGGGGAGGGACCTACCTGGCACGCCCTAAGATATGGGGACCCGCGGGATTCCTACGCCCATAGGCATGCTCAAAAAAACTCACATTCGTCTCCTGAGGCGAAGAAGAACCTCTTCACGTTGCTTGGCGACCCTTTGAGCGGATTCTTGTCGAGCCTTAAAATAAAACCACCCCAAATCTGGCAATGGGATGAGAGAGTACATGCACTTAAACTCGTCGCATGACATATGGCATTTGAAGTATCGCCATATCACCATAGAGCAAACAACACTTCGCCATGCATTGGGGAAAAGTTGGGCAGGGAAGATTTTATAATGATTCAAAATCCTCCTAATAATAAAATGAATTGGAAACCTTAAACCAGCTAGAAAGGCAGCTTCATAAAAAGTCACCTCACCTGGGTGG
>BRYF01000004.1:7802500-7805000 GCA_030159135.1 Actinidia polygama | reverse complement strand
GATTGAGGACTCGAAAGACGTCCTTTAGATCTTTCTATTTTAGAAGACTTGAAGGACTGAGTGGGCCAATCACCTTCTTTAGCCAATACCAAATGGGCTAGAGAATTCAAGGATGGCCAAGTAGTGAACAGGGGATATGGAAAATCGACAAGCTCATGATCAAGTGGTTGAATGAGAATGAAGTAACAAATATAAAAGTTTGAAAAACCAAGAGACACTCCCCAAACATAAGACTTTAAAGTCTTGGCATCCTTGTCCGTGGCATGAATATTGACATAAAATTCGCGAACAAGCTCTGGACACACAATTCCTTCTAGGATTGCCATATGATCCCAACCCCATTTATTAAAGTATGAGTAAATCAAGGTTTCTGAAAATTCTATAAGTAGAACACCCCTAAAAATGAAAACAGGATGTGTTTAAAAGATCGATTAAATCGAGACTCAGCCTCAGGAGGAAGGAGTGTCAGCCCTTTACTGAGAACCCTCGTGCGAGGCCCGGAAGCTTGCCATTTGTTGGGTGTACTACTGTAATGGCGAGAAGATGGAGTTTGAGACCCCTTTCGCTTTTAGGGAATAGACATGGCAACGATAAAAGAAATCACAAAGTAACAATAACCATAGAAGAACTAGTCCAGCAGATGACTAGTCCAAAACCAAAATCAAAACTCGAAAAGTAACTTCAAATAACTGAACACAGAGTTCACAAATATGAACTACGAGCCCTAACTTAAATAAACTCTTAATATACTGGCACACTTATCCTCCAATGTCAATTAACCACCCAAATTCGAAATTAATTAACCCCCAAACAACGAACTCGAATGAAGTAAATAAAAAATGAAATCTAGGTTAAAAAAATTCGCACTATAAAGAAAAACTCGGAGAAGAAAAGGATTACCTAGAAAATGTTTAGAGGATCCAAGGAAGAATGGAGAAGAAGAGATCGTTGGATTCCTTCCTCTTGTTGTCATCTTTTCCTCGGCCAACTCCTCCACGAAAATATGCTTGTTGGATTTACTTTGGAGAGTTGACAAGGTTTCAGAGAGGCTCTTCGAAAGGGAATCGTATAACGAGCCCGAGCAAAGTCCCTCCATCTTTGCCATGAGTACTACTTTGTCACTGGGATCCTCCACTTCCAAGATGGCCTAGTTAAACCGCTTTACATAGTCTTTCAAGCTTCAGTTTCCTTCTAGCGAATGGTAAAGAAGTGGAAGGAATTTTTCTTCCTGACCCGGCAGCTCATGGAATTAGCGATGAAGAGCCTACTTAAATTGTCAAATGAGTCAATGGTTCCTAGAGGTAGTTCCTAAACCATGATCTCACCTACCCTTTTAGGGTATTAGAGAAGGCCTTGTAAATCACTTCGTCAGAATATCCCTAGAGTGATATCAATCTTTTGTATGAATCCAGATAGTCCATAGGATCCGCTTTCCCATCATAGACCCCGAGATGAGTAGGTAACTTGAATCTGAAGGAGACCTTAGTTCTCATCACCCTTTTTGTAAATGAAGGTTCAGTCATCTTAATCAACGCATCCACGATCACTGGCACACTTGCACCTGTGTTGATGGCATCAATACGGGCATTTAAGTTCCTGATCTCTTGATTGGTGGATCTATCCCAGCGTCTAGGCACCTGGTTGTCGCGGCGAGGATATCTTCCTATCCTCTTGACCTCCTCGCCCTCTACTTCACGAGTTTGATTGGATGATCGGGGTTCCGATGAGATGGAATTTCTATCTCGCCTAGGATGTGGACTTGGCGATCGACGCCGATTTCATGCCCAGACAGTACTTTGATGACTTTGAGAATCATCATCGCCCAAAACGGTGAGAGCGGTGAGTCCGTTGGATTTCTGAAACAGGTGCAGGAGGAGGTGGTAGGTTGTTCGTGGTGATCGTGGTGAGATGTTGTATAAGGCGGGTATTGTTCTCATTCATGATTCTTATTTGGTCAACAATGTCGTGCATCTCACGATGAAGGCCCTCTAGATCCAAAGCTTGGCTTGTTTTGGCCATTGGATGAGCTCTATATTCCAAAGGACTACTAGTACTCGGTCTGAGTAATAAACGGTTGTACATATGCATAAAAAGTTGAGAACTGTTGTTCCCACAGACGACGCCAAACTATTGTGATAGAAAACTAGAGCGAGCAACCAATAGTCGAATTGCTCTTTCACCTCAGTACTAGACCTCGACAATAACTTGGGCGATTTACGCAAGCAAGGGAACAAACGTTATCGGCTGGGGTGAGGCCGCTTAAAACCCCTCTAGCGTAGAAATCAGACC
This sequence comes from Actinidia polygama, assembly GCA_030159135.1. Lineage (NCBI taxonomy): Eukaryota > Viridiplantae > Streptophyta > Magnoliopsida > Ericales > Actinidiaceae > Actinidia > Actinidia polygama. The sequence goes on along the minus strand of BRYF01000004.1, from coordinate 7,802,711 downwards.
AAGGCGAAGATAAGATAGAAAGAATAATAGAGCTCTCAGAATGAAAGTTGGGTATATTCAGCGTACCTTTTTGTAGTGGGGGAGCGGCCTTTATATAATCGGAGAATGGAGGGCTGAGTGAGGAAATCACGCCGAAATCCTTGGATGGCTAAGTATGGAAGTATATCTTGGATATATCGGAGATAAAATAGGCAATTGCCATATGGAGATC
>BRYF01000004.1:7785000-7790000 GCA_030159135.1 Actinidia polygama | reverse complement strand
ATAGGTCTAGGCTACCTTGTAAAATAAATGGCGTTTGGGCTTTGTCCTCTAGGCCTTTCTTTTGTTGAGATAGGTTTAAGGCAGTAGGAGGGTCTAATAGTTATCCCTTAGAAAATAGTAAGTAGTCTTAGTGAGGGCAGCGCTCATTGTTTGTGGTGAGTTCATCCGACTCTATGTTTGGAAGTTCGTCACGACTGTTTGACCGAGCTCATTATGACTATCTTGTTCTATTTTCAAAACATGGAGTTGAATCAAGCTCAGCTCCTGGTTCATGACAACGTAGCTTTGAATAAATTCAGGACCGATCACAGAATCCCAACAGATGTCGAAATAGAGCGTCCCGGGCCAAATGAGGATGCTAACCTAGTGGAGGGTCACGGCGACCGCATCTCGGTCTATATCTGGCTGATCTATCAAGCTGGGCTACGATTCCCAATCAGTTTAATGCTGAAGGAGGTGATGTCATGTTGTTACCTTTCCTTCATGCAGGTGTCTATCAATTTTTTCTAAACCGTGCTTGCGGTGGATAAGTTGATGCGTGAGATAGAGCTCCCCTCTAGTGCCGAAGACCTTTTGCATGTTGCTTGTCACTTTGGAGCGTATATGTTATCTATCTAATTGTAGTTCTCAAGTGTAAAAACTTATCAGTGCAGCATAATAATTGGAAGTACCGAGGTCATATTTCACAAAGAGCTTAAATTACAAGATTGAGTTTTTGTTGCAAGTGTAAAAAATGTAAAAATATATTTTTGTAGTTTTTGGAGAATAATGCAAATGAAATGTAAAATGACTTGGTTCAAGTACTTAGTCTTCTCCTAACTTAAATGTTCTAACATCTTCTCTCACTTTAACTCAACCACATCTCATTTATATTATGATATTGATTGGAAGATTTAACAATAAAAAGTGTATTTTATGTCTAAACATGTGTTTATAAAATCAATAATGGATTTGATATGGTTTCAAACACCTAGTAGCATTACTTGTACCAAGTGTTCTTGTTGACAAATAATCAAAGATGCGTACAATTCTGAGTTTTGATCTTTAACAATACCATTAATCATTTCTAAACAAACATTAGAACCATTTTGAAAGAAAAAAGAAACTTGTTCATCGAAGGGTTGGAAGAGGACGTAGTTCTCGAACAAAGCCTTTAAATCTACCACCTCATACTTAAGGAAAACTCAAACATAAATTTATTTAAAACATTAAAAGCAAAAAACAAAAACATGAACTCATAAAAGAAATAAAAATTTAAGAACTACGCATGCATTTTAAGGAATAAGCTGAAAATAAAATATCATGGCATAAATAGAACGTACAAAATTAAAATAAAGAGAACTCACAAACTTTAATTGAAGAGGTTGAATTCGAAAATACAAATCCTGAATTTGAATCTAATTTAAACTAACCTAAACTACTCAAATGAAAATTACAAAATGGAAGCGAAAATTAAAGAGAGCCCTTTGTCTCCAGCCCCCTCAAATAATCAATCGCTCCTTGTGAAATGGCTGGCCCTTTTTCTTTCTCTTCTTTTCATCATTGCTTCATGACACGGCATGGCTGCACACACACACACACACACACACACACACACACACATATATATATAAAAAGATAATACATATATATATATATATAAAATATATACACGGAGAGAGAGAGATGTCAGAGAGAGAGACGTGAGAGAGGCCTTTGTAATTAATGCTCTGCTGACTTTTGGACTACCGATAATGTTCAAATCCACTACCAGTAGTGAATAATCCGATTTCACCTTTGAAATATGGACTACCGATAGTGTTTAAGGACACTACTGGTAGTCACCTACTTTGACTGCTCAAGTCTCCTCCAAATTGCTCTTTTTGTCTTGCAAAACCCTTTTACACCTTTTGAGTCAAACAATGGTTAAATATAACAGATAATACGCGTAATGATGCTAAAATGTGAGAGGATTTAATGGATAAAATAAAATATTATGTGTCAATCACATGTCTACACCGTGGTGCAGACGAAGAAGGAGTCGGGCTCCCCTTTTTTTAAGGGTAACCACTACTTGCGTCTCTGGAAACCTCCAACCTCAAACGAGATTGATTATTGATAACCCAGATAAGGACTTGCTCCTCAACGAGTTTGTTTGGGGTTCAGGTAATTGGGAGTTTATGACTGGGAATGATGGTCTCTACTAGTTCTGAGACATAATGGTCGCTTGCCCGATAGTGAGTGCTTCCTTCACTGAATATCCAATCCTTAATCTTGTAAATTTTCTTATGTTGATACTGATACTTGTTTTTGGCGCTTTACAGACTTCAACAACCAGTTTAAGCCATCAACAACAGGCAAGAATCTAGGAAGGTGACTGATAGTCTGGCATACGAATTAGACTTTCTCCCCTACGCATTGAGGACCATCCTCCACAGTGCGATGCCTTCAACTCAGAAAGTTCAAGAGCTGAGCTCAACGTGAACCGCTAAAGCTTGGGAAGAAGGTGGCACCTCAAGCTCGTCGAGCTACGCCTCTTTTGAATCTTCAAACAATAAAGAGGAAGAAGGAGAAGAAGTAGTCAACCAGCTTGTTGTGACCAGGAGAAGGAATCGGATGCCCCATTTAGCTGAGCCAAAGGTTCCCGTTATTCCCATCTCCAGCTTGGACAATGAACATTCAGACGACCTAGCTTTCGCACCACTCCATCTCGCGGGAGAGGTTGAAATAGCTTAGTCTTTCAGAGAAGGGTATGATATAGATGCGAGCTCAGGTGAGATTAATATAGGAAGATTTAGGACCTTAGGCCAAAAGAAGTATGCGTCGGCCATCGACCCTCCTACAATAGTTGTTCCTCCTATCATCCAGGTGTCGTTGCTAGCTTCTAATCTAATTTTAGCATTGTCTACATAGGCAAGGGTTGAACCGAGTTCATCAGAGGCCCCTCTCAAATGCAAGGGGAGAGAGCTTGCGGCAAGCTCTTTCAAGAAGTCTAAAAAGAAAGCGGGGGGCACGTGCTCCACAACTGAGCTCTACAAATAGGTAATGGTGGCTGACTCTGCCAAGTACCATGACACTAGCTTGGCCCTTGCACGAGCTATCATGCTACCAAAGGATGTCGTCAATCTCGCATAGGATGGTTTGAAAAAAATCAGGGACCTACTTGTGATGCAGCAACTCCAGGAAAGCATTTTGACCCTAGTTACCTTTCAACTTACTTTGATCTGCAGAGCCTCCAAAGAGCTTTTGCCATATCAAAACGGATGATGGAGCAATCTGCCGAGATCAAGAGGTCCCAAAAAAAGATAAGCTTTCTAGAGAAGCAGGCCAGACTAGACTCACAGGCTTCTGAGAAGTCCAGGTTGGAGCTCGGCCCTGCTATGCAATAGAGGGATGCTAGAAACACCACCATCTCCGAAGCTTGAGGAGACTTAACCGCCATCCATGACAAGCTGAATAAAGCCCTGAAATAACTAAGGAAACTCGAGAACGTCGCCAGTGGCCCCATCTACAAACGGGTGTACAACTAAGGGATTGACCGAGATGATGATAATTATGATAGGCAGTTGGCCAATCTCTGCCCTGGTATCTTCCAGGATGGTTGGTTGGCTTGCTTGAGGGAGCTCAGTGTCCCCCTTGAACACCCAGCTTGGAAGGAGGTTCCTCTTGTAGTCGAGCTAGTGGACCCTCCTCAAGCCTATTCCCCACTCGTGATGCCCTAGTTTTGATGAGGACAAAATGCTGGAGGAGGAAGCAGACGAGATCTCGGATAAAGCCCTGAGGTGGTTGGAGAGCTCGGCCAGGAGATAGAGGAAGCAGCGGAGAACGACGCAACAACGACAAAGGATGGCGCAGCAATAAAAGAGGACGGTGTAGCTGTCGAAGGGGTTTCTCCCAACTTGTCCCCTACTTTGTAATAATTTTCATTCCTCTGAGCGAGCTTTTGTACTTAGAACAATCTCCCGCTGTTTTGTAATGAATGATTTGTTCTTTTGTAGCTCGTTTGCATGACATTTGATGCTTGCATGTTTCCACTTGTGCGAATTATCTGAATACACTTTCGGTAAGTGTACTTAGGTAAACCTCAGGGAACGGAGCTCGAGACTCACATAGAATTCAACTAAATCCTTCCAAAAACTTATGCTAAGCATACTTTGCAATCATTCAAAGCACAAGGTTGGGAACTCACATAGAGTCCGACTAACTCTTCCTTGAAATTTATAACAAGCGTGATTAAGCTAACCTCGAGGGATATATCTCTAAACTCGCATATAGTTCGGCTAACTCCTCCCTATTTTTTTTAAGTACGCTTATGCAATATTTATAGGACCGAGCTCGACAATCTCTTCCCTAATGGTACAGCTGCTTAACCAAGTTGAAAAGAAGGGGTCTTTTTCTTACTTAGCACAACTCGTTCGGATAAGTTAATGCTTGAGTAAGTGGGGAATTCTTTCCTATTGTAGATCATTTTTCAGAAACAAAGTAAACCAAAAGTTTCAAAGCAAGTGTTTTCTTATAAATCTTTAAAGAAAATGTTTTAGTTTTGATGATAACGAGAAACAAAATCTTTTGAAGTAAAATGTTACGACAAGTGTGATTGAAGTAAATACCAACTCGTTTAGGAAAATTACATTTTCATGTTAGGACCTTCTCAAGTTGTTTGAATTTTGAGGTCTCCGCTGTGCAAATCAACCAAGCCTCGCCCACTTCAGTGTATAGTTCCCAAGGGAAGGTCTTCTTCTAGAGTATCGTCTGTGTCTTCGTTGCTTCGATTGAACCTAGGCTTTAGTTTGGTCTCGGTTTTCTCTGTTTCTTTCGCCTCTTCTGGTTTTGTTTTTTCTTGTAAATCTTTGGATTTTTTTCCCTTCAAGCGTCCATCCCAAATGAGATGGTCTAGGAAGGTCTTTAGAGCTAGGAAATTTTTAGTTTTGTGTTCCTTCTCCTTGTGGTACGAACACTTAAAACATTGGTTACGTCTTTTGGGGTCCTTCTCAAGGGTTCGGGCTTCCTGAAGTATGGCT
>BRYF01000004.1:7755000-7757500 GCA_030159135.1 Actinidia polygama | reverse complement strand
GCCTAAAATCAATTGGTATCTAATAAAATAAAATAAAATTTTTTGTAGTATTCAAATTGCACTCCACCATGGATATTTGAAGAGCTGCTCATGTCGGCAACATGACATTGTTGCATTTAAAAAGATGTGTAATTCATAATGATTAGATTGATGCGACATCACAAACATGAAAGACTTGATAGATTTAAATTCGAAATTTAAAACAAATCTAACGTGTCCCACAACTAAACACATATAAATACTAGAAAAGAAAGATCAATCCGACAAGCTTCTTAAATTAATACAAAATACAATAATAAAATATGAATAGAAGAAAATAATAGCACCCTTTTCAAGATTAGTTAATGACTTGGTGTGATTAGATATTTTCAAGATTAGTTAACTACAAGTAAATAAATGATCGTAACACGTATTGTGGATTACTCCTTGTCTTTCTAATATCAAATAAATGTGAGTTATCATATCCTATTTGCAAAATTTGTTCTACTTAATTGGTTGGAAGTATTATGTATAAATGTCACATAGTATTCTCGAAACGTTGAATAATTACTCATTTTTTATTATAACATAATATATAGCTAAATTGACAGGACACAAAAGAAGATTATTACGAGTAATTACTAATTAGAATAGAAGTCAAGGAGACATGATCAGATACGGTGGGTTCCACCACAACGGAGTTGCCAGTCAAATTCTCAAACAATCAAGCTGTGGGGGCCAAAAAGGTATTTGTAAATATTATTGGACTTCGTTGTAAAATAAATACTCCCTAAAACAATCATGCTAGATCAGTTTCACTATTATGAATATTTCAAAAAATCGCTCATAATTTTTAATTTATATTATTTTTGATAATTTTTTATAAAATAATTAATTAAATTATTTTGAATGGTGTAAAAAAAAATCAAAAACTTACTTACAAAAATATATCATTAATTAATTTAATTGAAAAGTACGAATGTTCACACTAAACCAATAATATAGGACAAATAGAGTTATAGAAAAATTTAGAAAGAAGTAATATTATATATGGTAATAAGTTGGAAAAGTCTTTTTTGGGTACTTCGCCTAATAAGACAAGTATGATTATTTCAATGATTGAAAAAGAAATAAATGAAGAACTCCGTTTATCTGAAGTCCATGTAATGAATTGTGTCGGTGTAGTTTAAGTATTTTAAATCCTGCTTTATAATTATTTTGATGATATAAATCGTTTATATTGTAAACTCTGTTATAAATATTAGTATTATAAAAAGCACATTAATTGAGGACAATTTAATATTTGTTCAATATTATTTTATAACTTAATAAATGAGTGTGACACATAAATTATACTCATTTATTTTGATATAAATTATATTTATTGACTATCGATCTGTGTCCAATCAATATAATTTTTTACAGTGTCAATGTTCTTAATAAGATCTGCAATAAGAATAATTTGAATTATCAAAATGAACCCAAACAAAACCTTAAATACTTGAAATGCACATTTGTAATAAAAAATTAGAGTGCAAAGAAGTTGTGTCCATAAATGAAACCTTTAAAAGAATAAATAAATTAATAAATAAAAGATTAAATAACAATACAAAAGAGTGTCTTCTCACCAACCCTCAAACCCCCTTATATTTCAGAGGCCGCCCACAATTTTTTATTTATGATTTATTATTTTTTTGCTTTAGCCTTTCTTAAATATGGATTGATTGGGCTTCTAGATTGTAGAAAGAAAACAAAATCAAATCCATTTATTATTGGGGTCCAGGTAGATGATCCTCCTATTTTCTATTAATAAAAAATGAAAAATTATCTCAAAGGCTGCCAATTTTTTTTTTTTTTAACTGCATAAAAAGTGCTTTCATTGAACTTTTTTGATTAACTTTTCATTTAGCCTTAATTATTTGATTTTCTTTCTTTTTTTTCCTTGCAATTTCTTGTGATCAACCCAAAACTCGAGGTATCAAAAATTTCATTCATAAAATAATGCGTACATTAGAATTCAAACTTAATACAGTGTAGGCCATACGTACTGAGAGTACTGAATTTAGTCCATATATTTTATTATGAGTAAATTTTAGATATTTAGAAAGTCTCAATGGCTTGATCTTTCTCATGCCAAACCCATATTTTGGCTAGAAATCTAAAAAAAAAGAAAGAAGGAAACTCCAATTAGTTGCCAAAAATCTCTGGCCAAAAAATTTTAATTTTTTCTTTAAAAAAATGATTGGTAAAACTTTTGAAAATACTCTTTTGTGGGTATATTAATCTATTGATGCTTTAATTATGTAGCTTAGGATTTTTTATGCACAAGTGGTATATATGGGGACAAAATTCACCCCCAACTAAGACATGAATCCAATATCTTTGTTTTGGGTGCATCCAATATCTTTGTTTTGAGGTGACATAAAGTGTCACTAAAAGAATGACTATTACGCACATTTACCCACGCACCCCCCACCCCGACTCCCCACCCCCACCGGCACCCCCACTCACCCCAAAAACA
>BRYF01000004.1:7680000-7685000 GCA_030159135.1 Actinidia polygama | reverse complement strand
TATATATATATATATATCAATAATTATATAAAAAATATATATATATAATTAAAAAAAATTAATCGGGGCGGGGCGGGGCGGGTGAAAAATTCTCAACCCGTCACGGATTTGGGACGGGGGTGGGGGAGGATTTTCTTAATCGGGGCGGGGGTGGGGGAGGCCGAACCCGCCCCGTTGCCATCCCTACACATAATCTGTTTTGTCGTGCTAAAAGTGAATGATTGTCAAATCGTAAATTGAATTGAGAACAGTATTTTGTCATTTTTTAAAATCAAACTGAACCGTGAATAGTAGGGAAACAAACCGAATCGAACCGTGAATATTAGTGAACAAAACCAAACCGAAACGTGAATAACTGATAGCTCACGGTTTGGTTCAGTTAAAATTCGCAGTTCGAACCGAAAAATCGCAAATTGAAACGTGAGCTATTGATTCAGTTTTTTTGAACCGTTAACTGAACCATCAAAAAAAAAGACCAATCTAAACCATACAATTCAGACCTCGGTCTATTTCGTAGTTCAATTGATTTTTTTCTCACTTCTAAATGACATGTTATATGTACGATATCAACAACGAATCATCTATTTTTTTGTAAAATGAATTCAAACTAATTACGAAGTCAATGATGTTCAATCAACATAGATTTTTTACATGAAAGATTTGCTCACCATATCTTACAAATGAATAATTTGAATTGTCAAAATGGACTCCGAGTTAGTCAAAGTTAGCAAAGACATGTCCAACCCCATTAAGGGTCTTTGCTGCATCTTATTTGCTATAACTTTTGCTTTCTTACATCTAAAAACTGTATAATTTTTGTTACAGTTGATCTTATGTTAGGAAAGCATTAAAATAAAGTTTTCAAAAATTATTTTTCTTAACATTTTAAAGTTGTTTCTAACCCATAAACAAAAGTTGTGCTTTTGACACAACTTTCGGTATATAAAAAGCAGAGGTTGGTGCTTATAAGTTGCACTCACCTAACTTGTTTCAGTGTTTGTCACAACTTCTGCTTATATGCCAAAAATCAAATTTACAAAAAAAAAATACTAATTTTTGAGAAACTCCGTTTTGATATTTTTCAATTCCTTTTCAATAACTAACATTTAACACAATCAGCTACAATAAACACCTACTAAGCTTAATCCTTAAAAAAAGGAAAAAAAAAAAGAAGAGAAAAATAGGAATTCAAGAAAGGGGCTTACGTGAGGGTTTCGAGGATCCACACTACTTTGAAGTCATTACATTGAACCCATGGTGATGTCCCTTTTGGAACAATTTTAATCTTTCTAAAAAATGTAATAAGATTCCTAGTGGCATTAACCTCAATCTACTTCACACGGAAATCCCTCACACGAAACAAACATCCTTTTCCGATATTGCAGTGTTGTTTAACCAAGAAGCAAACCAGTCTTTTAAAAAGGATGCATTTCCAAATTTTCTCCATCTTGTGAGCTAATGAATTATCTAGGATAGAATATAAGGTGTGTTGTGCCTGTAAGGAACAACACCTCGCTGCCCATATTGGACCCACCGAGGGTCCAAGAATGTAAAATCAAAACCATTCATTTTTTGGGTCTAGTTGAGTAGATTATTTTTAATAAAAATCTAATTATTTGAACAACAGTAGTTAAATGATCAAATCCATTTCTCTTGAAAAATGGGCAAAAAACATGATTTTGAGAATGAACTGTAAAATAAATTGGTCAGATGACGTGGCGATTAATATCCAATCAATTTGAGTTTTTTCAAGCCTACTCTGTTAAGTGAGCTCTATAAAATGAACGGTTCAGATCATGTCATAGAACTCTCGATGAGCTCAAAACTAATGTGCAACACCGTGCAGCATGCACCCCAAACCCTCTCGAATATATATAAACATAACAAACATGTTCCCAAAAGTAATATGTATCTCAAGTTTATGATGATTAATGTCTACCATTATAGCTCTCCCAATTTTTGAAGTTCCATCCATTCTAATAACCACTTGTTTTTTTTAATACAAATTATCATAACAGTTGTATGTCTTGTATTCTACGGGATGATATAATAATTGTGCCAATATATTACTTTTTGGGTTGGAGTATCGGTCTAGATTCTATAATTTCGAGTTTGCCTTTAAATAAGAAAGTTGTGTGAATTTAGGCCAATCCAGTTAGTATGTATATGTAAACTATGGGTGTTTTTTCGTATGCGTTTCAGTTTAAAATCAAAACAATCAAGATAATAAATTCACTCCAATAATTAATCTTAAGGTCTTATTAGGGAATCTATCTCCCCAAAAATTGGAGAGATAAGATTCATTAAAACAAGCTTACTCGCTACGTTACCTTATAAAAAAATACAACACGAAAAAAAACAATAATATGTCACAATCAAGACATAGATTATTAACATTTTAAGATTTCTTAATTGTGTGGTTAATTGCTGACTTCTTAGACTAATTGGATTGGCACATTTTTTAAAATACAGCTAAGTGTGGAATCCGATACTTTGCAAAGAAGAATATACTTTTTTTATGGTTTTCTATTGCAATTATTTTAATTTTTAATTGTTAGTTGGGGAAAAGGGACATGAAAAAATTATAACACGCAACGATAACGCTTAGAATCAAAACATCATGTGTCATCTACTGGACCGACATGACGTAATTACATCCAATTGCATTAAGCATATAATACAACTAAATTTATAACTCTTCTTTTTGTAAATATCAAGCAAATTGCAATAATAAAACATTGTCTAGCATCTAGAATAAAATCTTTGGATTGAAATGTCTCTTTTCATGAGATTCCATGAAAGGCATTATCTAGTCTACTCCTATACCTAATCTATTAATTAAGGCATTCCCTTCTAAGAGAACTATAATAAGACAAAGGCTAGCAATTTAGCACAAGCTTTGATGCAAAACATATTAGTGAATTAGGCAAAGGAACAACTAAGGAAACTTCACCTAAAGCAATATAACTCCCTCATCAAGGGCACATGGAAATCATGCTATCTTTTAAGGGTCTCTCTCTCTCTCTCTCTCTCTCTCCATTTGTAGGATTGACAAGTGATGAAAATGCTATACAAATTAATAAAATTTTCAAATTGAGTTTTCTTATTGATCAAGTAGCCCATGCAATAAGTTAATAATAAAACTTTGAAATTAAAACAGAATTCATTTTAATAACGTAATAAGGTATCCTATCAGTGAATAATGATTTTTTTATTATTTACAAATATGAAGTTGCATGCATAATGATATTAAGTTGTTAATGAAACTTTGAAATTAAAACATAATTCATTTCAATAACGTGAAAATGTGTCATATCAGCGAACGAAGTAAAATTTTCATTATTTGCAAATATGAAACTGCATGCCTAATCACATTAAGTTGTTAACGAAATTTTGAACAGATACATAGTCAAAAATTTCTAAAAAAAATTTTATTTTAGTATAAAGATAACTTGAAAGATACTTAAAGCTAAGGTTCATGATGGTTAATTTTTTTACTCAGGGATATACGTGACCTCAAACAATATCCATCATTTTATCTTTAAGCATTTTTCAAGTTTACTTTATATTAAAATGAACTTATTTTGAGAAATTTTTGACCAATTATCCCAGTTTCAAAATTAAAATATAATTCATTTCAAACTTGATAATATGTCATATTAGTGAATAAAGAAAATTCTCCATTATTTGCAAACATGAAGCTTCCTTTTCATTAGTTCTTTTGTCAAAAACAAAGTCAAATAGTAGCATAGTTCTTTCTCTAGAATATATCAGGGTCCCACTTGTTCCACACAAAGAAGTGAAAATGAAAAGAAGGCACAGTTGTAGAAAGTGACCAATGAGAGAAAAGAAGAAAAAGTGGGGGTACTTTTCAAATTATAGAACTAGGTGTTTGGGTATTTGGATCAATTATTTAATAGAGAAAAAGAAAAAGAAAATAAAAAAATTGATGGATCCAACCGTTAATATTTATTTTTTTTAACCTTTCTTTTTTCTCTACAAATTCTAAATCCAAATACAACCTTAAAATATGAGGTGTTAAACTAAGAAGAAAAGAGGCTTCTTTACCGAATGCGATTTTTATTTTGAGTTCTATCACTGCAAGCTGCATCATCTCATTCATCTACTTATATATATATATATATATATATATATATATATATATATATATATATATATATATATATATATATATATATATATATATAAACATTTATGAAATTAATATTAGTTGAATGGCCTATTTCAAAGAATGGATGTAGCTGCCAATCTAGCAGGTGATTTAACAATATCCTAGCAATATTAATTTGAGTAGTGAATTTTTAGAATAACTATATTTGAATGTTGGGTTTGTCAAGGCAAAAGAATGAAAGGGAATAATATTACTTCTATATTTCCAAATTTGAAACTATTGACAAATATATATTGCTTTCCTTCTCATTTTTCTAACTAAATAGAGAAAAAGAAAAAAAATTGCTTAAGCTAAGAAGTTGGCCATAAGAAACTCAAATTTGATTTGATAATTATATTTACAAAATTAATTTTTCAATTTTAATTTGTTTTGTAGTATTTTTTTAAAATTATATCCGTCATCCATTTTTTGATAACAAATATGACAAAATCAAACGATTGCAAGATCAAATTTTAATATGTTTTTTCCATGAATGAATTACATATACGGGTCCCAATGAACTCTAGACAAGCCTACAAAATTTTTTTTTTTTTTTTAATTAACTCCATTTTCGTTTCCTATATCTTACTTTTTTTTAATTTCCCTTTCCTTTAAAGATTTAAAAATAGCATGAATATAATTTTATTGATTCTATGATGGTGGTGTGGGCCCATTGGGAATGGGTCACGATGTTTTAATGTGAGTTTGGATCTTAAGCCCATATCTTATCCAAAACGAGTAGGTGGCTGAATTTTTTACCATATTTGTATTTAGGTCTAGTTTGTCCGCCTAAAAGATTTAATTTAATTTTTTTATTTTGACTAAAATA